>CAVNYN010017448.1:1213-17735 GCA_963692815.1 Nyctanthes arbor-tristis
AAAAAAGAAAAAAAACAATGATTTGTGCATGAGAAGTTGATGAAAAAGAGAGGAAAAAAGAACAGCAGTGAAAAGAAAGAAGGAAAAAAAAATAGCAATGAAAAATTAAGGGAAAAAAAGATGACACTGAAAAATAGAAAAGGAAATCTGTAAAAGAAGTTGAAATAAGGGCTTGAATTTCTTTTGAAAGTTGGGATATGTTCTTATTGTATAGGTGATGCTAGAAGTTTTGAAGGACAAAAGGGAGTAGTGGTTTCACTTGGGATATATTCTTGAATATTATAAATTTTGTGTTCCACTAGTTCCAATGGTTCATTAGCCTAATTTCTTACATTTTTCCCACCTTAACCCTTAGCCCTATTACAACTTTTAAAAGACCTTTTGATTTGTGTCATGCGTGTGCACCTAAGTGGTGGAAAATGAGAAATCTTGTAAATCTTGCATGCCTATCGTAGAACTCTCATGTGGATAGAATTTTGAGCATAAACACTTAGCCCTTAAACACTTGAGCGAAGAGTGAACTTATCCGTGAGGGTCAGCCTACCCGGGTTATGCCATTTCAAAGTACAAGCTTTGTTTTATGATTCTAATGGTTGCTTGAGGGCACTTGTTCATGACATTTTATAAGTTTGGAATAACCAGTACTTGAAAAAAAAAGAGTGAAAAATTCCCAGAACACTTACATTGCTTTGGAGACTTTTTATTAGGCAGGCTTGCTCCGAATTGATTAAAAAATGAGTAGTGTGAGTTGTCTCATATGTGATAAAAGTTGAAGTATTGTGTCCTTGTTCTTGTGTTTTTGTTTTGTATTGTTCATGGTTCAGGGACGAACAATGGTCTAAGTGGAAGTCAAAATTACGTTTAGTTTGGTAATTTATGAAGTTTGGGGACTACAATGAGTACAATGAAAAGTTAAAGGCACCAAAAGAAAATAAGTTCAAGATCTGTGAGGTCACCGTGCAGCCTGTGCATGAAGGGAGAAATTAACTGAGAGAGATGCGGCCAGTGTGTGGCCGCATGGCTGAGTTTAGAGGAGATGCAAAAAATGCGGTCGTATGGAGTTCTCATGCCGCCGCAATGTCATGTTTTCATGAAATTTTTTAGTTTTCCTATTTCAGTTAGAATTCCTTTTATGACAAACTAAGAGCACGGATTTTCTTCATTCTTGAAGGGTTTTTAAACCTTATAAAAAGAGGTCAATCTAAGGAGAAAAGGAGAGAGACATATATAGAAAACACTATAGAAAAGAGGGAGAAAAACAAAAGACCTTTGGAGGCTTTGGAATCAAATTCGAGATTCAAGAAGGAGAAGCTCGGTGCAGGAGTTCTTCATCTTAGTCAAGATCTAATTACCCGGGTTATGCACTTTATTTTATTTGTGTTTTTCATCCATGATTTGTAATTGATTTTGAGTTAGGACGAACAATGTAACCTAGTTGGGACCATAGTCATATTTTTCATGCTAAATTTATGTAATTAATTATTATGTTAAATTCTTATTGGTATATTGTTTTATCTTCATCTTTTTGGCCAATGGATGAATGAATCTATGGACTTTTATTGAACTCGAGAGAGGAATGTTTAAGTTAGCTATGCAATAAGAATCATTAATTGAGACAAGACAAAGAGATTTGCTTATGGTTAGTGCGATTACCGCAGGTTGAACTTCGGGGAGGCTTACATGAATTTTTTGTTGATTAATGCACTTAAGGGGGTTGATAACGCGCTCACCTAAAGATAGGTGAGGAGGCCTAATTGAGTAGGATTAGCTAGCTTTGAGAAGAGTAGTTAGTTAACTTAGTGAGATTCGATCGTTAACGTAGATTAATTGTCGCAAGACTAGGTAGTCCAATTATGGTGAAGTCGTGAGTCTTGACGTATATCCTGATATCATATTATTCCCTCTAAAGCATTGTATATATTTTATTTACTTAGTTTTAATTGCTTGTTTATTTTATTTCCTTGTCTTAATCACAATTATTGGATTGTTCAAATAAAGTTGGATCTAGTAATTTCAGTACTCAATCCGATCCTCGTGGGAATGATAACTCGGACTCATTATCCACTATATTACTTGTTCGACCCATACACTTGCTGATTTCACACACATATTTTGTATGAACAAAAGTTAAAAAAAAAAGAGGCATGAGGGATTGAAAGAAATGGTGTTGAATGCTTGGTGGATGATGAGTCTTTTGATGATATATCGGTGAGTCCTTTAATGTAGGCTGCCAAATGTAATTAGTTGTCTAAGTTGGAACGTACAAGGTTTGGGGAACCCCCATATGGTGGCGGACATTTGAAGGTTGATATGAACCTTTTCCTCTAGTCTAGTCTTCATGTCCAAGACTAGGCTGCAAAGAGTGAGGGCAAAAACTAGTGAGATTATCTTTGGGCTTTTAGAATAATTTCATGGTTGAAAATATAGGGTGGAGCGGGGGTCTAATGTTACTTTGGGATGATAGCTAGAAGTTTTTGATGGTTGTAGTGACCTAATATTTTTGGTAAAAATTGTAAACACGTTTTAGTAGAGTCGCTATTATCTTTCATTAAATATATGTTATACTCGTGCTCGTCTAGTTAAGCTTTGAAACCAAAATTTTCGTGCTCGTCTCAAACCCAAGAATTTCCAAATCATTTGAAAGATCACTTAATTGTTAGCCCAACTTAAATCCAAAATTTCCTCACTGTTTTGTTTTTGAGTTTATCCTTCCAAAATGATTTCTTGCAACTTCCATCTTTAAACAAGCAAAGCATCAATCCTTTAGTGCGAAACGGATACTAATCACCCACAATTTCTGCAAACAACTCATTCTTCTCCATCAATTGTATCAATCTCAATCAACTCATTTTCATTCTTCTTGCAAAAAATTATTGGCAAATTGGTCCAATTCCTCTTCTTTCCTTCCTCATCACCCCCAAATCATGGTATATATAGAACCCTTTGCCACTCTTGATTTTCACAAGCAAAAGCATTTCCTCACTTAACACTCAAAACGAGCGCCTGTTCCTAGCCGGCAAGCTTGGTCATCGCCGGACTGCCGTCTCCGACCACCACAGCACCACCACTGCCACTATATAAAACCAGCCCCTAAACTCACTGTAAACCCCTTTCCAAGCCTTACCCATACATCTAGAAACGTAGCAAGTCAATTTCCATCACTCCTCTGGTTCGATTTTCCCTCCGCCGGCGTTTATTTCCATTTTATTTCTGTCGCATGTAGTGGATTTCATCCCTGAATTTTCATGCCCGTGATTCTGCCAAATTGTAAGTAAAACTCAAAGTTTTTAGTGTTTTATTAAATAGTTTTTGCATCCCAGGCCCCTAGGTTTTGTTTACTCAAAAATCAGTCCCTCAAGTTTCCCTTTTTAATTTTATTTAAAAAGGGTTTTCAGCTTTTCTAATTTCACATATTCTACCCTGAAGTTTAACATCCACCTTTTCAGTCCCAATTCTAAACTATTTTAGAATTTCAATTTAGTCCCTAAATTTTATATATATTTTTTTAAGAAATCATTTTCGCAATACTAAGATAAATTAATTTCTTTTGCTCAAACTCGAAAAGCTCATTTGAGGTAGGTTCTTTCTTTAGAAAAGTTATTTATTTAAAATTGCGCATTTTTAGTTAACTTCTATGGCAATTATGTGCAATAGACTGTAATTATGAGAATTATGCGTTATGCATGAGATTAATTATTTTATACAACAAATAAGAATATTTTGCTTAAGCATGAGAACTTGCATATTAAATGAATGAGAACATGCATCTTGAATGTACGATTTTATCTGAGAATTGAGATACGGTATTTGAGAAGTTAATTACATGTTTATGTGTGTTATTGCTATTTAAGTTGACTATCATATGCGCTGAATCTACTGAGTATTTCTATGAAATACTCACCCCTTTCATAAAATGATAAATTTTCAGATTTTAGAGCCGGAGGCGCGTATGGTGATGGATATTGATTATTGAACAGCTTTTTATTAATTTATCGAAATAAGAATTTCCGCACTTTACCGTAAATTTTTAGAACTCAAGTTGTTTGAAAAGTTGTTAGAAAAAAAAATTTAACTAACATTCCGGGTATTCAAAACTCGGGGCGTTACAGTTTGGTATCAGAGCAGGTCTACATTTCTGTAGACTTGAAAAAAGAATATATATTTTTGCTATTTTACCTGTGTTAGAATTCAAATTGAAATGAATAGTCGCAAAACTAAAGGCTCTGTCAATAAGACCTAAACTATCTAAGACTGGAAAAAGACTTAAGCGGTCCACTGACCCCCCTTCCTACCTGGGAGCCGATAGTTGTGCACTATTCAAATTAATTGGAAAGAAAACAACAGATTTTTCAAAAAAAAAGAAAAAAGAAGATCCACCGCCACCATCCGCTCCGCCAGCTCCAAGGTAAAGAAAGAATTTAAGATTTCAGAAATTATTTTCGGATACTTTTAAAAAGAACCAGATATATAAAGAAATAAAGAAATTGTATCCGATAAAAGAATTTAGAAGAGTTTGAGCATAATATATCTTTCTTTAGTCCTCAAATTTAACTTAAAGAAATTAAGAGAACCCCATTAACATAGATTTTGCATAATTGGGATTACAGATATGGCACACGGATGGGAACCTAGAGTGGCTACTGTGAGTAGGAGGGCATATGAAGAATTTGCTAGAAATCCCGAGGAAATCATTTGGGAGCATGTTCAGCGCTTCTACACAACTCTGGAGAAGGCTACTCTCTGGGGGTATCATAGAGATGATATTGATGTCATTAACGATTTGATTGACACATTTTTCGGATTAGAGCATAAAGTTGCAAGCGACATACATTGGGATTTGTTTCATGTAGACCAGTTAGATCTCACATTGGGCCTTTACTGTGAGACAATGGTGGCATATTTTGATCCCCGCCTAGAACATCTTTTGGAGCAACAAAATGCTCAAGCTCAAGAAGAAGAGGATCCAAAAGAAGAGATGCTGGGACCCGTTGAGATGCCTGATGAAGAGATACCTGAGCAGGAAGAGGAAGAGATTCCTAATCGGATATAGTGTCTGAGCCAGAGTATTGTGTTACTGATAGTGATGATGATGTTTAGATATAGTAGTAGTTATTTATTTTCAGTTGCCTAGTTGTTTTTCATTTCATTATTGTTATTTCCTTATTGAAGGATTCTTAAAATTATTAATAAATGATCTTTTTGTTTTCTACTTTGAGTTTATCGTATATTATTACTATTTTTGGTTGTACGTATTTTCAAGACATCACAATTTTGTTAATATTTATTTTGTAAAGGAAATTGTACGCAACAACCAAGCTAACATCATCAGAGACTTATTGCAAGCTACTCCGACAATGCCGGTAATTGAGCAGTTTTGGAGATACCGCCCACCCACTTTTGATGGCGGTAATAACCCTTTGGCTACCGAGGAATGGTTGAGGACCTTGGAGAAAATTTTCAAGCACATCTCTTGTCCTAAAAATCAAAAGGTTCTGTGCACGGAATTCATGCTAGTTGGAAGGGCTAGCCATTGGTGGGACTCTGTGTCATGTACAAGAACCGAAGAAGAGCAGCGAAACTTAAGTTGGAGTCAGTTCAAAGCTAAACTTACAGAGAAGTTCTTTCCCTAGGCTCTTAGGGATCTTAAAGAGATGGAATTTCTTAGCTTGGTCTAGGGAGATATGGACTTAACTAATTATGGAAGAATGTTTGAGGTGCTTTCGCGCCATGCTTCACTTTTGGTTGAGACCAATGAAAAGAAGGTGAGGAGATTTGAGAGGCGTCTGCGCCCAGAGATTAGGCAGATTGTGAGTGTCCTTGAGCTACCTACCTATCGGGAAGTAGTGAAGAAAGCTCAAGCAGTGGCTTTTACAGGAGTTAGGTTTGGAGGGCAGCAACCTCAAAATAATTAAATGAAAAGGAAGTGGCTTGAACAAAATTAAAACAAGGGCCAACCTCAGCATAAAAAGCCAAACACCGGACCCAGTGGGGGTCAGACTGGTGGTACAATTCCTCAATGCCCCAAGTGTAAGAAGTTTCACCGAGGAGAATGCTTGTGGGGCAAGAGAGTGTGCTATAAATGTGGACAACCTAGCCATTTTGCAAACGAATGTCGCAATATGCCAGCCAAGAATCCAGTGCAGAATAAGAATGTAGAACAGGCTAAGAAAGGCAAGGTTAGGTTATTCACTATGACCCATGAGGAGGCTATTGAGGACCCAGATGTTGTTGCAGGTATACTAACTATCTCTAGTATTCCTGTTTATACCCTGATTGATTCTGGTACTACCCACTCTTTCATATCCACTACATGCCTAGCTAGAATAAATATGGTAGGTGACAAGACTGATAATATACTTGAGGTTAGCCTGCCATCAGGGGGGACTATAGACACCAACAAGATAGCTAGGGCAGTACGTATTGATTTTGATGGGATGGTTATAGGTGCGGATCTATATGTAATTGATATGAAAGACTTTGATATCATAGTTGGTACAGACTGGCTAAGTAAGAACCACACAACGATTATATGCCATGAAAAAGAAGTGACTTTTCGTAAACCTAGAGGAGAGGATTTTCGATTCTATGGGTCCAAGATTAAGGTGCTACCCCGCCTTATCTCGGCTTTGAAAGCAGAGAAGCTGATGTCAAAGAATGACTATCAGGGGTATTTGGTGAGTCTGCAAAATGCGACCTCTGAGGAGGTAGTTCTAAGAAGGGTACCAATGGTACGAGAGTACCCTGATGTATTTCCAGATGATCTACCAGGCATTCTGCCTAAAAGGCAATTGGAATTTACAATTGATCTGGTACCAGGAGCTACACCGGTCTCTAAAGCTCCATGCAGAATGGCACCTAAGGAGTTGCAAGAGTTGAAGATATAGTTGGAGGAATTATTAGAGAAAGAGTTTATCAGGCTTAGTGTATCACCATGGGGAGCTCCGGTTTTGTTTATAAAGAAGAAAGATGGGAGCAAGAGGATGTGTATTGATTATAGGGAGTTGAACAAGCTGACGATAAAGAATAAATACCCATTCCCGCGGATTGAGGATCTATTTGATCAATTGAAGGGTGCCGGTATATTTTCAAAGATCAATTTGAGGTTAGGATATTACCAACTGAAAATTAAGATGAGGATATACCCAAGACGGCATTTAGGACCCGCTATGGGCACTATGAGTTTACAGCAATACCATTTGGTCTGACTAATGCCCTTGTGGCATTCATGGACCTAATGAATAGGGTCTTCCATCAATACTTGGATAAATTTGTCATTTTTTTTATTGATGACATATTATATATTCAAGGGATGTTGAGCAACATGAAGACTACTTGAGGGTTGTGCTGGAAACTTTGCGAGATGAGAGGCTCTACGCTAAATTCAAGAAATGTGAGTTTTGGCTGGAACGAGTTGGCTTTTTGGGACACATTGTGACAGCTAGACGAATCGAGGTGGATCCTTCTAAGGTGGAGGTAGTAATGAATTGGCCAAAACCTGCTAACATTGGATAAGTCCGGATGGATTAGCCAGTTATTATTGGAGATTTATAGAAGGCTTCTCTAATATAGCAAGCCCTTTGACTCAATTGACTGGAAAGGCTATTAAATTCTAGTGGTCTGATAAGTGTGAGCAGAGCTTCAAAGAGCTAAAGGACCATTTGGTAACGGCGCCAGTTTTGGCTATACCTAATGGTTCTGATGGCTTCATCATCTATAGTGATGTATCCAAACTCGAGTTGGTTGTGTGCTGATGCAAAAGGGAAAGGTAATAGCTTATGCGTCAAGGCAGTTGAAGCAATATGAGCAGAATTATCTGACGCGTGATTTGAAACTCGCAGCCGTACATGAGGCTTCCTGATGCTGAAGCATAAGGAACCTTCTTTATGTATTCTACTTCTTTGGGAGTCTTAGGGCAACTGCACCGTGACAACTAAATTCTATGTCTAAAAATAGTATTTTGTCAATGTATGTGGCTTGTGATAAAGCTATCTGTATGTCCTTCCTATCCCTTGAGATTTAGACACCAAGAACATAACTATCTTCTCCCAAGTCTTTTATATCAAACCATTGTGCTAACCAACTTTTGACTGTAGTTAATACTCCTACGTTATTTCTGATCGGTAGGAGATAATCAACATACAACATGAGGAAAATGACCTTACTGTCTATATGTTTAAAGACACAAAGTTCTTTAGGATTTTGATAAAAAACCATAACCTTTTATAGTTTGGTCAATCTTATGTTCCAAGATAGAGATGCTTGTTTAAACCCATAAATAGATATCTTCAATTTGCATACTTTATGTACTTGACCCTCTTGGATAAAACCATCTGGTTGTACCATGTAAATGGTCTCATAAAGACTTCCATTTAGGAATGTAGTCTTGACATCTATTTACCAAATCTCATAATAATATGAGTTGCGGCTACAGGCGAAAAAGTTTCCTCATAATCGATTTCTTCTTATTGGGTAAAACCCTTAGCAACCAATCTAGCTTTAAAGGTTTCCATCTCTCTGTCTATTCCTCTCTTTCTTCTATAGACCTATTTGCATCCTATAGGTTTTACCCCATCGGGTGCATCTACTAGTTCCCAGACAGTGTTTGTGTACATGGATTGCATTTCTGCATCCATAGTACCTCTCCAAGATTCTGAATCTATATCTTCCATAGCTTCTTTCTATGAAGTGGGATCCTCTACCTGGTCAATGGAGATTGCTTCAAAAGAGACTCCATATAGGGTAATCTTATGATTCTCCTACTACACCTAAGATGTGAAGCTTCTTGGATAACCAGATCAATTAGGTTTTGCTCTACATGTTCTTGTATTTTTGTCTCTACACCCCCAATATAGGTGGTGACTGAATAACAAAAACTTGTTTCTCTCAAATTTCTGGTGTAGCTAAGTTAGTCGGTGTAATTGCCTAAACTTGAGTTTGTCTCCCACTAGGAACATGCACTAGAGGAACGAAATCTTGAGTTTTAGGATCTACGCGGATCTCTGGAATAGATACATTGGAACTATTTCCTTTAATCTCTTCGAGTAGTACTTTACTCTTAGATTCATGCTTTTCTATATATTTGTCCTCCAGGAAGGTTGCATTTGTACTAGTTACCTTCTTATCTTGAGGACTATAGAAGGAATACCCTCTTTTTTTCCTTTTGGATACCCCACAAACAAATATATTTCTGATCTAGTTTCCATCTTATCCATCTCTCCTTTCAACACATATGCCATACATCCCCATATCCTAATGTGATGTAGACTAGCTTTTTACCCATTCAACATCTCTAGGGATGTTTTAGGAGTAGATTTAGAGGGTGCTAGATTCAACAAGTATGCTGCAGTTTGTAGAGCCTATCCTCAAAAAGAAGTGGGTAATGTAGAGAAGCTAAGCATTGATAGAACCATGTCTAACAAGGCTCTATTTCTCCTTTCAGCGACACCATTTTGTTAAGGTGTACCTGATGCACTTAGTTGGGATAAGATCCCATTTTTTGACATGTAAGTCCTAAATTCATGAGATAGATATTCTCCACCTCGGTCTGATCGAAGTACTTTGCCATATTTACCTAATTGTTTTTCTTGTTCACCCTTAAAACATTGGAACATTTCAAAAGCTTTAGACTTTTGGGTCATTAGGTATATATGTTCGTATCTAGAGTAATCATATGTAAATGCAATGAAATACTCATAGCTACCTCTAGCTTGTATGTTAATAAAAACCACATACATCAAAATGTACCCATTCCAAGACATCATTTGCTCTATGCCCCTTAGAAAAAAAAGACCTTTTGGTCATCTTACCCTCTAAACATGACTCGCAAATTGGTAGAGGTTTCTCCTCTAAATTATTTATAGGACCACCATTTGCCAATCTTTAGATTCTGTTCAGATTAATATGACCCAACCTAAAGTGCCACAAATATGTCTCATTGGTTAATGGTGTTATTTATAGAGCCATCAGTACAATTCAAAACATATAAACCATTAACTAATTGCTCATTGCAAATAAGAGCTTTATTCAAATCGATTTCAGCCGCAAAGCAGGAAAACCAAACTGGATATCCTTGCTCAAATAATCTAGACATGAAAATCAAATTCCGCTTAATGTTTTAATCAAAATAACAGTTTTTCAAAATAATATATTTATTGTGCTGAAAATAAGGATGTACGACACCAACTGCTCTAGCAGACACCACTGTTCCTGTCCCAGCCCAAAGAGTGAACTCTCTCCTTCACTCAGTTCCTTGGCCACCTAGAACCCCCGCAAAAGTATTGCAAATATGATTAGTAGCTCTAGAATCTACAATTCAAATAACAGTAGAATCAATCACTAAGCACATTTTCATAAAAGATAACTCACTAGTATCCTGCTTCTTGGAAGCTAGGTACTTTGGGCAGTTTCTCTTCCAATATCTCTTCTAGTCACAATGGAAACATTTTCCTTTGGCCTTCCCATCCGGTTTTGCTTTCTGGGTAGTTGGTTGTATACCCTTCCTTCTGACTTCTTCCTCTTATTGCCTCTTTTGCCTTGTAGCTTAGAAGATGATGGGTCAAAAGTGACAGCCAAAGCATTTCCAATTTTAGTTTTAAGAACACTTTCCATGTTTTGAAGCTCTTTAATTAATTAGGTCAGGGACATGTTCTTCTTGTTCATATTGTAGCTCACTTTGAACTGTAAAAACATCTCTGGGAGAGTTTCCAAGGCCATGTCAACTCGAGTCTCCATATTAATTTCAGCCGCTAGTATCTTTATAATGTTGAATTGAGCGATCAATCAAGCATATAATCTCTCACGGGTGTACCAGGTTTCATCAGCATGTTCATTATAGACTTAATTGCTGCCTATCTAGCTTGACGACCCTGATGTTAAAACATATCTTGAAGGCTTTCCATGATTTTAGCCGCAATGCCCCCATGTTTTGATGTTTCTACTATAAAACATTTGACATTGAAGCCAAAATGTAGCAACGGGCCATTTCATTAGGCTGACTCTACTTATCATAAACCTCTTTTTGCTCAGGCGTTGACTCAGTAGTGGGTAAATTAGGGCATTTTTCAATTGGCACAAATTTATGCTTCTCCCCATGAGCACAATCATAAGATTGTGTTTCCAATGGATATAATTTTCTCCAGTCAATTGGTTTTTGTTAAGGATAGTGGACAATGTGTTAACCCACATTTTTCTAAAATAAAACATGCACATTAATTTCGAAAAAGATAAATGAATTTCATATATGATGCATGAAGGAATGCATAAATAGACCCAAAAACTACTTTAATATGGCGACGACCTAAAACTCCTAAATCTTAAACACATCTTTCTTTAGGAGGAGATACAATGACTTATAGCTAGGTTGAGACCCTCCCACTAAATTAATACAGGTAGAATCTCATACAATATTAATTTAGTACTGCTAAATTTGGCCATTAATTACATTGTCAAGATATTCTACAGGAATCCCCAATAATGCAATTAATTTAAGTGTATTACCCCTATATAAATGATTTTCTAAGTTCCAAACTAACCATATTACCTTTCGGGTAATTATGATCAAATTTTCAATTTTTCACTTAAAATTTCACCACTTTAGAAATGCCCAATCTAGTACCAAAAACATTATAGCCCCCCTTTAGGGAGATCGGTTATAAAACCAATACGAGGCATATAAAATTTCTTACTAAAGGGCTAATAGGGGAAGCTGTTGTGGTTCATTACAATAATGCACCTTCACCCACTTAATTTTTTATTCTGTTTGGGTTTTTCTAATTAACAATTCTCAATTGCTAACTATAGATATTTTATTATTTTCTACTGCCTAGAAAATAAGTCTAGAAATATATAACATGATGCATGATGACATATATATCGGAGTGGTGTTCTCTATGTGATGGCATGTTATATAAATGACATATATCGAATATGACAATTATATATAAATAATAAACAAAATGAATAATCTATGGCCCAAAAGTTAAGAAATTAAAATTACAACATAATTAAATTATCAATTGAGCAACAATCCGGCTCAATTCTTCAAACCCCATGTTGTAATTCTTCCAAATAGCCCAAGCTAGTTGAATCTAATCCAACCTAAATTAGCCCAGTCCAAATAGCATACATCATCTTCTTTATTCAAGCAATCATGGAGTTTTCAACCGGAATGAACTCAACAAAAAACCACCTTATCTTGCCATTTCAGCCACTGCCACCATGCACTTGACACCTGGAAGGCATCGCAGCACCGCTGCAGTACCTAAAGAGGTGTTGTAGCAGAGCTGGAATGCCTCACCAGCTCCAACCATTGCAGTCCATCTACTATTGTAGTGATGGGTTGCCATGGCACAGCTCGCCCTACTGCCCAGTAAGCGCATGCCACAGTGGCCCCTCAAGCCCAGTAGCAGATCTGCAATGAAGATGGTAATTTACATTGCAGGCAATAGCAAGACGGCGATATGCAATGAAGACTGTTGAGTTTGTACACCAGGCCCTCATTCTATTTGCAGAGATATAATTTGGCGCCCAAAAATTATTACATTAGAATCCTAGTTCCCGTTTTGGCTCACAAATTTCTTGTGCAATAAATTAAAATCAAGACAGAAATTATGGAGTTGTAATCCACCCTTCTTGTTACAATATTTGGAGCGAAAAAATTATATCTCAAAAGAACATACTAAGGCCACAGATCATTCATATAATAAAGCATTTAATCTAATAAAATCACATATAAACCTTGCACCACTCCAACTAATCATGCAATAATAAATTGTTTTAATTTCATACTAGATTTTCACCCGTGCAACACTAAAACAAATTATATGTAATGGCTAATACATGAGATTGAATAACATATAATTATAGGCACTTGTTAACCGTAATATTTTGTTATCCTGGTGTGGACTAATACTTGTTTTATTAAACTGGATATGAAACGTAATTACGCGGTCTTAGGAAATAAAGTATTTTATTTTAATTAGTAACAATATTATAATAGACATTTTATAAACTTTAAAATGTTAATTATAAACTATTTATCAGAAAATATTTTATTTATATATTGAGTGAATATATTAGAACATTCCGAAATATGTAAATAAACTCCGCATAATGAGAGTAAAAGATTGTTAAATGATTACAAAATAAGTAACCTAATAAGCACTTGGTATAAATCTGTCCAATTTTTAAGGAAATTTTTCAAAATAAGTTGTTATAATAAGATAATGAATACACTTATTTAAAATAAACTAATTCTGCTTAATAAATGACAAGATTATTGATAATCCGCAAAAATTGCCTAAATTATCTCCAACCTTTATCTGATAAAATCTATTGAATAAAACAGTATACTAATAAGATGTAACTAGAGTAGACCGCAAAAGAAATTAAAAATGATTAAAAAAAAGTAAACTGCTATAAATAACACCCCTATTTAATTTATTTCATTTTCAGAATCCAAATACTTTTAATGGATATTTTGCATTTCTAATTTAAGTTTTTAAATATAATCAAGTATATTTGTATGAAGTCACTCATTAAATATAAATATGTAGAAACTGATCTATATTTAAAATCGGGTAAGCAATTTTATTTCATACATGTGACGTGATCCATTTTTCTAAAGATTTCTCTTTAAAGATTGAATTTGAGCTGCTTAAAATGTAATGTTATACTTTGACGAATTAAAATATTTAGTAAAATAACCAAAGGGAAACAAAAGAATTATAGAAGACTTCTGTCCCCACAAAAAAATTATAGAAGACGACATAAGATATTAAATTTAGAAAAAATTTATATAAAGATTGAGGAAACGGGCAGCCCTCCCAATCTCGGACATTTTTCCTATATAAAAAATTAAATCTCATTCGTCAATAAGCAATTATAAATGAAGCCAGATTATCACGAAAATAGAATTTTGTCTTGAAGATAGAAGAAGATAATGGAAAATTGAAATCAGAATAACCAAATCTAATCAAATCAATTTAAATTAGAATAGCAAAAATATAGATGACCGTAAAAATTACCGCAACGAACTTAAAAAGTCTAAAATATCCCCCAAAATGCAATTTTGGTAGGAAAGTTGTGATACAACTGTACCACAAACTAGTTTTCTTTTATATCTATATAGATATATAATAATGAAATGATTACCGGGCTCTGATACCAATTATTGGATCCACTGACCCCGTATCAAGAAATTAATTTTCTTATACGAGGAGCCAAAAATAATTAATAATTATGTATTACATAAAATAAAAACAATTTAAATGGAAAAACAATAACAGATTGGTGTATAAGAATCATATCCTTGAAGAGTTGTGGTAGATTCTCAAGCAATTCCAAAGGACAAGAGCTTTGTAGATGTTCTCCACTGAATTTTCAATAGAAATAGATCAGGCTCTGATTACGAAGCCCTCTCCAATAATAATGCACCACCTCGCCTATGCCAGGTGAGGTGGCACGCTGTGATTGGAGATCGGGCTCTGATTGCTCCATAATCAGAGCCTGATCTATTTTTATAGAAGAACTTAATTCTCCATACCATCTAGTCTTGTCCAATATTCTTGTAGTAAAACTCACCCTTTTATTTGCACTCTATTTTGTATGTGAGCACATAATAGGTTAAAGGAAAAACCTTAGTATCATTCCAACTCATAGAATTATTTATAAGAGTTAAAATGTGAGAAAAGAAGGAAGCCTCTAGATTCTCTCATTTTTCACCCTCAATAACCAAGACAATTCTTGGTAATTGAAGATGGATTCCTTTTCATTCCTCCAAGATTTATTCTTGGACAAAATGAATATCCGCCTTCCTATTTCATCAAATAGGAAAGTATGAATACTGGACTTATGTCTATATTCATTTTGAGTGAAAATATGATAAATTACAACTCTTGTAATTTAATCCCGGTGCTTATTTTGAAGTCATTGAAGGGACCTGATCAGACTCAACTGATTTAAGCTCCATTAAATTATTTTTGATTTAATCAACTCTTGATAAATCAAATCTATTTTATTAATTCCATTCTACTGCACTAAAAGAAAGAAATTGCACTCTTATATCAACTGAAATTGTCGAAGCAACTATCTTAATAATAATAATAATTCTCTAACAAATTAATCTTACACATGACCTCCATTGATCACTTCGAATATTTGAGACACGACTAAAATGACCAAGATGCTCCCTTCAAATATGCTTAACATCTCAAATTAAATTTTTTTCAATTAAACAGTACATTGTGATCACATCATAATCATAATTTAACTATACCCATTGAATCACTGAGCTCAGATTACTGTTTACTCGAAAATCCATGAGAGGTCATGATCATGCCTAAATGGTTGAAGGTTTCCATATTACAAATAGATGTTCCTCGTTACATCACTTTTCAATTCCCAAAATACCGAGATATTGATCAAATATTCTTTATCTCACTCATTGGTATTTCAAAGAACTTCAAGTTAATAATTGAAGTTTATAATCTATTCATGATTAAAGCTCATGTATAATTTGTCAAATAGAGTTCAATTTGTCGTGTTCATCGTCACAAATTAAATTCTATGTGGTCCAGTCCAATATATCTAATATACTTTTAATCTTTACTACAAAAGCAAAAGATAGACTTTAGTAAAAATTAAGACAGCGTTAACAGAATAAATTATCTGTTAGTTTATTCCTTGGTTGTGGACATACAATTTTAATTGTATTTTAAATTGAATCTTTCCGTACTTAACAACTTAAGTATTCAATTTAAAATATCTTTACAATTATTGAACAATGAATTAATATGTAATAAATGAAATAAACATTTATTTATTTCAAATGTCATCAAAATACATATTAATATACTCTTGGGCATAAACTAACACTCTTGCATCAAGATCAATTGTATAAGAAAGAAGTGTTTTACATAAGACTTATGTGGATCATCATGGTTATCACTGATATATGATTCTACTGTGTGGACATATAGGGAAAATCATTTTTCTGATATATAGTTGAGAAATATCCATTATACAATCAAAATTAAAGCATTCACTTCATTATAATGATGATTTTTGAAAGCAATAAGATAGCTTGTTGGAATTATAGCTTCTTGGGTGGACCCAAAGTTACCCTCCATCCCAGAAAATTCACAATCAATCATTGTGAAACCCATGTTTCTCCGCCCACGCTGAAAATGGTTGTAGCGACCAAGAGTTTTCAAGTGGACATGAAAACACGTACTACAAAATAACTCTTTAAATGTCTTCCGGTTAACTAATACGATTTTTATTCTCGCACTCGTCTAGTTAAACATTGCGGCTCTAATTTTATGCCTTCGTCTCAAGCCTATAAAATTCCAAGTCATTTTTCTTGTTTCAAATTCAATAAATGTTCACTTAATCGAGCAAAACTTCCCTCCATTTGACACTAAATTGCTAGAAATTATCCAATTTGTTTTACCTTCCTTCACCCCATTAATGCATATTACATCCAAGAATCCAGCAAACATTCCCTCAATTCTTACACTCAATC
>CAVNYN010017609.1:0-32418 GCA_963692815.1 Nyctanthes arbor-tristis
TTAATTTTTCTTTTATCTTTTACAATTAATTAATTAATTTAAATTGTAAAATATTTTGACTTAGTCAACACCCCTGAAAAATATTTTGACTGCATAATTCCATTAACATTCAATATGTCAACATGAGACAGATTTAAATTTATAGTGCAAAAAATAATTTCATAAACCTTCTTTTTATTATTTGGCAAAAAAAAGTAAAATAAAATAATTTGGCGTTGATGCACGTTAACAAGTAAAATCCTAAATTTGACGTTACTGAGCCCCATTTTGCTGTACTGCAAACATATTTTGCACCATTTTGGTGTAAATGGGGCAAATGCTACCGAGACTGGAGATGTCTTTGGTCTCCACCAAATGACTTAATAGATAAAAATAAAGAAAACCCGAACCAATCCAAATTAATCAAAATTTGGATCTCTATTTCTAAACTGTTTCTCTTTATTTCCCCAACTTCAATTATCATCTCCGTTGCCACTTCTTTTTATTAATCCATAGTAGTGATAAATCTAACTTCATACTGTTTAAGAAAGGAATGGAGCCTTGTAAAAAGTTCATTCTTCGTGATCGAGCCAAAACTAGAAATTATACTTTAGAAAAATTACTTGATCAAGGCAAATGTGTTTGACTTTTGCAAGATATTAAAGGTTATATAGAAGAAAGTTATTTAGCTAATAATACATATTATAGTTGTATTTATTGACAAATAATGCTATTTATTTCATTAATATTAGCAAAAATTGTGGTTAGATGAGATTCTTACCTCATCTTGTTGATACTTAGCCGCTAAATGCAATATGGCATTGCCCTCATCATCCTTGGCGTTGAGAAAATCACTATCTTTTACATGAGTCAGTATAATTTTAATGGACTCCAACTGATTTTGTTTCACAAATAAATGCAAAATGGTCTGGCCGCGGTCCGCCTTCTCTCGAGCCGCAATTGGGTTAGTCTGGTTCAAGAATCGTAAAACCTTCAACTGTCCACTCATGAACGGGATTTCTTCCATTGCAATCATGACTCGTGCACATGTCTATAGCAAGTGATAGTTACACTTTTACAATCTCTATGTGGCCTTTGGCTGATGCTATATGTAATGGATTCTTGTAATATGAACTTGAGAGAGGAACTCTATCAAGAATCAGTAGATCTTCATGGAGTATATTTACCAAAGTTTCTCTGTCCCCTTTGGCAGCAGCCTCCCAGTCTCATTTTAGCCATTTCTCTCTCACAGAGAAGGCAGACAAATGCACTTGTATTAATGACAAAAGTGCTATTTGTTTCATGTGCCAATGATATTAAATGATAACTCAAATATAATGAGGATTCAATAAATAATATAAGAAGTTAAATAAAATGTAAGACATGATTCATTTAAAGGGACTTATCACTTGCCACTTAAAAATGATGTTAATTAACTGATGAGAAATAACACCACTCTTTATATACTAGAAACGCTAATTTATTAAATTTTTCAAAAGAGTTAAGTAATAATAATGCTTGTTTTATATTCGGACGAATCCTGCTAAAATTGCAGAAATCGATAAGTTGATTAAGTTTTAAACAAATGCTTACTGACTTAAAGATGATGATCACAAGCTATAATAAATCAAATGGCACTACTCTTTATTTGCTAAGGTCACCAATAAATAATTAAAATCTGCAAATTATATATTGACCAAGAGTTAAGTAATACATGTTTAATGTTTTCGAGCTAAAATTGCACAAATGAAAAAGTTGACTAAGCGATAAACAAATGCTTATTGACTAAAAGCATGACTAAAAGCATGACTTGAATAGAGTGTCTCAACAAAATGACATTAAATGAAAAGCCAAGTAATCTAGGTAGGGATGAACAAATAACCTCTAAACTAAACTAATCCATGACAGTGGTTTTAGTTTGGTTTGAGAAAATTTCAAACCATTTGAAATGGTTAATCGATTCAGGTTTCGACCTTTGTTATACTTGTATTTTAGTAAAATTTTTACTCTTTTGATGAGTTTGATATTGGTATTAGTATTCAAAAAACGTATTCCCTCCGTCCTAGTTATACATATAGCCCATGTTGCTTTTTTAGAGTGCCTCAACTATATAATCTTCTTTCTTTACTAAGAAGTCTAAAATTATATTATTTTACTAATTTACTCTTTTTTATTACTTAGTTAAAACTATCAATTTTAAATTCTACTCATTAAATAAGGATAAATTAGAAACACGATTTGCAAAATATATATTTCTAATGCCATTCTTAATCCACACAAAGTAGCAAAGTAGACTACATAATTGGGACGGAGCTAGGGAGTATTCGTAGAATATTTATGTGTTTATAAAAATAATCATTTTTCGAGGATATTAGCATAACATAAATAGGCGAATCATTTTTAAAAATCAAACTAAGTAAAAAAAAAAAAAGGTAGGTTTGGTTTGAAAAACGAAATAGCTTAGTTTGGTTTACAATTTATCCAAACTGAATTTGATGGTTTAGTTTAAAGCTAAATCAAAAATTGCCCAAAACAAATTGTGTTCACAAAAGAATATGAGATTCTATGTTAAATAAAATGTAGAGATAGATTTGTTTTAATAAATTTATTTTACATTTTAAAAAGAAAACCGATGACAATACCAGTTGTGATAAATAAACTAATCTTTAATTAATGAAGTCACTACGCAGTAATTAAACCTAGGTAGACGCCATCCAAGAAAAGTATATATATTTATATTTATATTTAGGTATTTAAGTTCCAGCTAGAATTGCGGGAATTGAAATGTTGACCAAGTTAATAAACGAATATTTATTGACTAAAAACAAAACTGGAAAAATTAAGAAAATCTCAGATGGGTAATGAAAAATATTTTATAATAACTAACGAAATCTATAGTTAAAGGTTTAATACAAATATCAGAGGCGGGATATACAAAACAAACAAATTGTATTTGTCTTGTAGAGTTTAACACTTTATAAAGCTTGTTACTTAAACTAGCAAGTTATATTAATAAATATATTCTATTGATTGCCAAAGCAAGCCAAACCATTATAAAACTTTTATCTTAAAAAGTAAACTTTAAATTATTACAATGACTACACATTCATTTCATCATATATATATATATATATATATTACAAGGCGTAAAAATATACATATTATAGAGAAGTCGTCATGCTTATTAATACAAAAATGTATAAAACTCATAATTGTATTCATAGTAGCTTTAAAGATAAGTTTTCACCGTATGAAAAACTATCCTCTCGTTCGCGAGATTGCTCCAAATCATGGCTTACCTTATTTTTCAAATATTATATATTCAATCATCTTGAAAAATTATAGAAAAGGGAGTGAGTACAAAGTACTCAGTGAGTAACAAAACCCTTTGATTCACCTTTCATTTGAAATATTTATTTTCAAGGAAATTATTAAATGTACAAATCTTTTCGATGCACAAATGGGCACTATCAGTAGTTAAACTACTATTGAGGTTCGCGTAAGATTCATGTCAATTCAATCATGGCCATATAGATTTAAGTGGACCCATGTTTGAATCCCAGCTGACCTCTACCGGAATTTCCACAAAGCAATACAAATACTATAGTAATCGTTGCCTATCTCGGTATCATTAGATGACTCCTAGTATGACAATAAAACAAAGACAAAACAGATAGAGTATCAACTAGTAATTCAAACACAACAAATAAATCTTTCCTTTCAACCCATCAAATCACGTATCTGTCTCATGGGAAACTTTAATCAAATCCATGCTTATCGTATCAAAACTTCATGAATACAAAAAGGGAATCAAAGTATTAGTTACTCATCTCTTTAACTTGATTTTTTTAATGATTCTTTGAGTTGTTTCATTTTCCTTAATCAAAATGGTGTTTCAAGTTGGTTTTCTTGTATATATGAAAAGGAGTCTTTTCCAAATGTAAAACTAAGTCTCTGATAGGTTTTAAAGGTTGTTTTCCTCCTTTCCCTCCATTTGGACGAATTTCCTTTCTGTTACATATACAAAGGACTAGCGACTTATTAAGGATTAAGACAATTAGCCTTCAATATGGGTGTATGGGTGTGGAGAGGAGAAGGGAGGAAGAGGGAGATAGGATCGGTTGATTGAGAAATCCCCGAGCTATCACCTATTTGTTGTTGTTATAAATATCTAGATTTAGTTATTTTTAATAAATCTTTGAGTTCCATAACCAGAACGCAATAGGTGGTGTGATTTGGCGCCGTACACTTAGAAAGTAGCATGGCAAATTGCTTAAGCAATCCTTACATTTTGTGCTGTCTTATGATTAAATCATAATATTTTGATCCATATTAATTGAGTCCTTTCAATTGAAGTGATTTTATAATTAAGTGATTAACTACAAGTTGTGCTAACTAATAATCACATTCTTGCCTCTAGGCTCACCTGAATAGCAATTCTTTGAACTCTTGTGACATTTCAAGCGGTTATTTGATTATTGTCAAAATAACATTTACATTATCCATAACAAACTCATGTAATTATACAATTATTATCAATATACTGTCAATAACCACCTTCTAATTTCAATTCATTGTCAAAATATCGATCATGTTATCAATAATCATGTTCCAATTTCTTGACATTAATTTGTGTAACACTCCATAATTCAAATCCGATCACATTCTCACATTTCAATTTTTGTTATTCAATTGAGTGGCCAACTAGCAAATTTCTAATTCGGTACAATTTTATTGTTACATTCTATTTCTTCGTGTTCAATTCAATCATAATCGTATAACCTTCACATTCAAGTAAATCCCTATCATTATCAAAATACTGTCATTTAGCTCAATTTCTTGTTAAATTTCTGTAGGATGTTTACATTACCCATCTCATGAAAATAGTCCGGTATTCCTTTTGTATTTGTTCTGAAATAAATGCCACTTTGCTTTAAAAAATTTAGGTGAAATATGTCTTTTTTAGGCTTAATTACACAAATAGCACCTAACCTTTGCCTTCTCTTCGCAAATGGCCCCCACCTTTTAGTTTTGCGCTGGATACCCCTAATGTTTGCTTATCCCTACAGAGATGGCCCTTACCACCAATTCAATCCAAATTCCACATTAAAATGACATATAGTCCACAGAAGACTATTTGGAATGGTTTGGAAATTTATTGGGTCTCCAATTGTTGTGTTGCGAGTTTTTTGCATTTCTTGGATGCGAACTAGGTTGAGTATTTTTTTTCTTGTTTGGGGCATTCTTTGCATGCTAAGATTGTGACTAAAGGAAATATTTTTAAGTTTTTTTTTTTGAGTATTTGTTTTATTGAGAAGTTGGCTCACGTGAATTATCTAAATATAGTACATTTATTGAACAAAAAAAATTTGAGAAATTACCGGACGGATCCGACAAGTAAGAAACCTTCTACCCAAGTTTCTATTTATCCAATATGTCTTGAGTTCATGAACATTTTCACTAATAGAAACCACGCTACATTTCCTAGGAGAGAAGTTAGAGTTTTCTTTTTTGGTAGAGAATAATAAACAATGAAACATCTTAATAGTTTAGTAGACACATATGCCTTTGGAGGTGAGAAGATTGTTTAATAGCGGATCCAAAAGAATTAGCAAATAGTAGGGGTGTTCAATGTAAAAATGAAAGGTTAGGGGCCATTTACGAAGCGAGGGCAAAGGTAAGGGGTCATTTGCGTAATTTAGCCTCTTTCTTATAACCCTATTTAGAAAGATGCTATTTGTATCTACTTGAGTAATGCTATTAATTTATACAACTTATTGTACATAATTTGTACATACACCCTATGTATCTACTTAAAAATCCCCACTCTCATCTTCCATGTGATGGCAAAAATTAAAGGTGTGTATAAATTTAAAGGATGTAGTACAAATTATGTACAACAAGTATGTACAAATAGCATTACTCTAATTATTTAAACTAGTATTGAACCCGTGCAAAGACAATTTAAAGTGCTTGAAAAATTGACCTAAATAAATTTTCCTAAAATCTAGTATTGTATGATAATTAATCAAAAAGTTAATAAATCGAAAAGTTAATATCATAGCAAATTTTCATATGATAAATTTAAATAAATACCTGCATCCACCAGGTCATGTAGAGTCAACAGAGGTCAAAGGTCAACAGAGGTCAATGGTCACTTGGTCTTGAGAGTGGGCCCAGAGTGCCTTACCTAACCCAGCGACCTAGTGACCCAGCGGCCACAGGATCTGATGACTTAATTTAACGACCTTAAGGACAGTCCTATTCACTCACTTCCGTTGCTCAAGACAAACCAGCACCTCGCCTGCGAGCTCACAGGTGCCTTGGCCAAAGGCCACGGCCCAGCGAGTGTAACAAGTATGCCAACCCTACTGAAGCTTGGGACCCCAACATTGAACGCAATGTGGAGGTTACTTGTTCCATACGCTGTTCAGGTAACTGATAGTCAAAAAATAGAGGTCTAATCTTAGTCGATTAGACCCTTGTGTCATTCATGTGGGGTCACATTAAATGTTTGTAATCATCATTCCCAAGCAAAGGGCAAAGGTATACTATAAATAGAGGCAAATAGAAATAGAAAGGGGTCCGAATCTAAAAACCTCATTCCTTTTGTCTTTCACACATTTATAGTCTTCTATTTATCACAAACAGTAGAAACATTCCTTGTCTTTTTTACATTTATTGCTTATACCAATTCGAATACAAATTTCTCGCGAATACAAATCTTGTTTATTGAGTCGAAAGCTAAATTGGGCATCAACAAATTAGCGCCATCTAGAAGAGTTAACCTCGATCACAGGACCATGCCCTTCGCCAAATGGGCCATAGATCTCATCAATCCACTCCCAAAAGGTAAGGAAACAACTCAGTTCGCCATCGTTGCTGTTGATTACTTCACGAAATGGGTCGAAGCTGAAGTTCTTGCCACCATCACTGAACAAAAAACAACAAGCTTCATCTGGAAATCAATTGTTTGTAGATTTGGGGTCCCAAACGCCATAGTCATGGACAACGGCAAGCAATTTGATAACTCAAGGTTTAGGTCGTTTTGTGAAGACTTAGACATAAAAAAATTTTATTCTACACCCATCATCTGCAAGCCAATGGACCGGTTGAAGCTGTGAACAAAATCATCAAACAAATGTTGAAAAGGCGCTTTGAAGCTTTAAAGAGAGGCTAGGCCAAAGAGCTTCCTGTAGTTTTGTGGTCGTATTGAACATCTTGCTAAACTACCACTGGGGAAACTCCTTTCTCCCTTACATATAGAGCTTAGGCCATGTTCCCTGTTGAGTTAGAGGTCCCTACTTTCAGGGTAGCCCACTACAGCGAGGCAGAGAACATCGAGCTCCTTGCTAACAAGCTCAATCTTATTGACCAACAAAGGCAATTGGCTGATATCAGAAATGCAGCATATAAACAAAAATTTGCCAAATTTTACAACGCCAGGGTCAGAATCTGCCGGTTTGAAGTTGGTGACCTAGTCCTGTGCAAAGTCTTCCTCTCTTCCAATGAGCCGGCTTCAAAGACCCAAGTCCCATCTAGGAATGTCCCTATTGAGTCAAGTGAGTCCTATCAAATGGGGCTTATGAGCTTGAGGACATGCATGGGGACGAATTAATGCACCCTTGGAACGCGGAACATATGAAGAAGTATTATCAATGGCCTTGTATCTAGCCACCGCCTCCTTATATCCGACCAAGTTCTCATACGCAGCCCTACTCTCTACCTCCTTAAGAGCCTGCTTGTGATTTGACCTCTCGGTCGCCAGCGTGCTCTCCAACCCCTCAATCTTTTTGCTAGAGGCCTCTAGCTCGTTCCTCAGCATAGCGGCCTTATCCTTACAAACAGCAAAGTCCTCCTTTTTTGCCTTAGCAGCCTTGCCTGCCTCTTTAGTCATCTTTTTGGTATCACTGATGACCCTGCAAAGGTGAGCCTCAGCGTGCTAGTCCAGAATGGCCAAACGACCCTACATGGCCGTACTCGCCTGATGAATCTCCATGAGGGAAATGCAGGTTGCATATTTATCCTATTTTTCGACCAACTCCTGACCACGTCACTCATGGCATCAGTAACATTCCCTGGTAATCCCTCCACTGACTTCTTAAGTGGCCTCTTGGCAAGATTAAAAAGGAGCAGAGCCTTGGGTCTTTTGTCTTTAAGTTTCTCCAGGGCAGCTACCGATTTTGCTGAATAGGGAGGAACATATCATTTGTAAGCAAATCCAAGGTCCCCCTTTCCTGGGTCAATAACTCCTCACTGCCTAACACTGAAACAGGGGGTAGACAGTTGGAAGAAGAGCCCAGTGGAGTAGGGTGAAGTTAAGCTCTTTGGCGCTTCGCCGGAGGGTCTGCTACCACCAGATCAATAACTGGCATAACCTTCTTTCCCGCTGCTTTCTCTTGCTGGTGTTTCCTCAGCTTTTTTTTTCCCCGGCACAGCATTAACTTCTTCAATCGACCTCATTCCCTAAGCTCTTTCTCGAGAACCTTCTTGCTTGAAGACAAAATAAAAAGTATTAGTGTCAAGCCACCAGGAAATCGAAAATAAGCTCACTATATAATTTCTACCTACTGGGAGGAGGGGCACTGGTGCAATGTTCTGACCTAGGTTCTGATAGCCTGGCCTCAATCAATGAATCTTCGGTGGTAAGGTCCTTGGCATGGCGATCTTCTTTCTCCAAAACCATGACCTCTTCAGCTCGCTTATTGAAAGACGGATAGGACTGGGCATCGGTCAGCGCGGTCCAGTTTAGAGGCTAGACCGCCACTAAACCGGGTCAATCGGTTTTAGAAAAATCTAAACCGACACCGAACCAAACAAAGTATTAAACTGAAACCCTCCAAGCCGAATTTGACTCGGTTGGTTCGGTTTGAACCGTCAATTTAAGACTTTAAAATATGTTAACTTACCACATAATATATTGTATATTATAAGAATTAAAATTATTCATTTTACTTGGCTACATGGGTAAATCAGCACCACAGCAAGTCTAATATTTCGCCTACAAGTTGTTGCACCTAGCACAAGCCGTTACTTAAATAAGCCACAACCACTTACCATCTATCATTTGAGTTCCAATGTGGGACTCTTTATTTCCTTTTAACAACCCAGAATTTCTTGGTTTCTTAATTCACAACTACCACACTCTAAAGAAGACTGGAAAGCGCATAGAGAGAGAGAAAAAAATGGAAGAGGGCACATCAGTAGTGGATAAATAGAGATTGATGAAGGTTGCTGTGGTGGCTTCTTTAAACAATGATTTGGAGTTATTGAGTTTCTACCGACAAGTATCGAATAGAGTTTTTAGGATTCAGTTGATGAAGTGGGTAGTTGTTTTGTTGCTGTGGTAACGAGTTTTGGGGGTACATTGGTGGAATTGTTGCAGTTTGCCCTTTCCAAAGAAAAGATTTCAACTTTTTAACAAATTTGTGGTTGAAAACTCAGTTGAAGCTAGATCTGGGTTACCTCTGAAACTGATTTTCATAACATAACCAGTTGCCATTTTCTTTCTGTGAACTAAGAAGATTCAGGTTCAACTCAGTCCAACTCAGTTCAACTCGGGGTGGTTCAACTAGGTTTGCACTTCTAACGCGCTAACCCGAGCTGATTCACATGCACTTCCTCTCCAACTGACTGAACTGAACCAGAAAAATGTAAACATCGAACAACTAGGTCCGGTTCGGTCTGGTTCATCGGTTTGACTCGGTTAACTCAGTTTCGATGTCCACTCCTAAAGACGGAGATATCAATTGTGGCCTATCTTCTCCTAAAATAGAAAGGGAAAAATTTAGGTATTAGCTCAATGACACCAAAGAAACAGTTGTTGATAGCCACTCATTAATTTTATAAAGCTCGTCGCCACATTGGTATATCCTGGTGATCTGGGCTCGGTGAGGTCCTCTAGTTGCCTCTCACCCAGAATCAAGTATCTTTCCAATAAGAGACAGACTCTCGAATCCCCTTCAGCAGGTTGCCTCAAAGGCGCTGGCCTCCTGATTTTGGGTTAGTTGACACATAGTACCAGCCTTTACCTCTAGGGTGTGAGGATTTCAACACGTAATAAGAATCGAAATCGTCAGTGCTAGGATACCCCCAGCCTCTGTGCTGGCAGAGGGAAAAGACTCCTATGATGGTCCTCTACCCGGTTGGTGGGATCTGAGTGGGGGCAACCAGAACTACAATAGTCTGGTTACAGGTCTGGGAAAAGGAACCCTGAACCCGACATCAAGCATCTTTGTGCTTATAGCGACATACCTCCTCAGAGGATTAAAGGCTCTTTCCCCCTCGCGGGGAATCCAGAACGTGACGTCATCTGGCATGTTACAACGGCTATGGATGGAGCGTAAATCTGCCTTAGTCACTTGCGAGGGGATATCCTTAGCTGCCCACTGTAAATCCGTTTCTGAGGGCACCGCCGCTGCAGGTCATCCAATTGAACTTGCCTTCGCTTCTACCTCTTCTCCTCTGAAACATTTGTCGCTTATCCGGGGAACCTCTTCTCCTTATCTCATCATTTTGATTGTCTCAACGAGGAACTACCTAGGGGACTTAAAGGCAGTAGAGAAAAATTACCTTGAAAAGCAAGAATCTCTGGACGTTTTTAACGAAAGACAATGTTGAAGCAAGGAGAGACTCTTAGCTAGACCAAACGAGAGATGGAAGGTGAAATGAAAGAAGAGAGAGAAGTTTAAATAAGAAAGGCGAGGATGCAGTGTGACGGCCACGTGTTGCCTTGAGAAGCAAAAAGACTCCAATCAAATTAATGATTACTACCTGCAGGTTCCATAGAATACGCCACTCCACTGAATGGCGGCCACGTGGAAAGGCCAACCTATTTCAAAATTCAAAGGGTCAAATTTCAGGTGGTAAAAAGTGCAAAGATAATCACCAGCAATCTTCAAGGCCGCTAATCTGGAGTTCTATGAATAGCGACCTTGAAGGAGCATTTTGTATCCACCGAGTCGTGGAGAGTCAACACAGGTCAAGGTCAATTGAGGTCAATGGTCACTGGGTCTTGAGAGCAGACCCAGAGTGCCTCACCTAACCCAGCGACCCAGCGACCCAGCAGCTACATTATTTGATGACTTAATTTAGCGACCTTAAGGACAATCCTATTTACTCATTCCCATGGTTCAAGATAAACTAGCACCTCACCTACGAGCTCACAGGTGTCTTGGCCAAAGACCACGACCTAGCGAGTGCAACGAGTGTGCTAACCCCGCTGAACGCAATGTGGAGGTTAGTTGTCAAAAAGTAGAGGTCTAATCTCAATTGATTAGATCCTTGTGTCATTCATATGGGGTCACATTAAATGCTTGTAATCATCGCTCCCAAGCAAACGGCAAAGGTACACTATAAATAGAGGCAAACAGAAATGGGAAGGGGTTCAACATCCAAAAACCTCATTCTTTTTGTCTTTCACATAGTTATAGTCTTCCATTTATCACAAACACTAGAAACATTCCTTATCTTTTTTGCATTTATTGCTTGTATCGATTCAAATACAAATTCCCCACAAATACATATCTTGTTTGTTGACTAGAAAGCTAAATTGGGCATCAACAATACACGTGTACAATCAATTTTTGTACAATAATTAATCTAAGCTTATAGAAGTGTGGATAAAGTTGACAAGCCAAATTCAAAACATCAAATTGTATAAAAATTAAAAATTAATTTACACACCAAATTTCTATTATTAGGAATGAGAAAAAAAATAAATTATTACATCATACGGTGTTTCTCTAACTCTTAATTTTTAATAAGTACGATCGAGAAGGGAAAACAATAATGAAACAAATCCTCGAAACAAAAATAAAAGTCATAAATTTAACCCTTTGAAAATTTTATGGAATTACATATATTCAGTCTCTAACAGTTCTATTGTTATCATGAAAATTGGCTAAGATTCTCTTAAAAACACAAGTACCATCAACAATCAAAATTGAACCTGGGGAATTGAAAATTCTATGCAATTACCTTAAAAAAAGGTGGAAGCGTATAAATAAACATCCTAATCAGCGTAATACATAAAAGAGAGTACTAACAAACACTCTAAAAAACAAATTTTGACTTAAAATAAAGCAGAAAAAACACAAAAAAATAGAAGACAGATTAAAATGTCACAAAGTTCATCATTAGCAATGGCAAAGCTGCTGGCTTAATCCGTCTCCTTAAGTTACTCAAAAAACATATATTGTGGATAGAAAATGGATATCGTATGTAAACGATATGACCATTTTTGCAAAGGCAGAAAAAACAGAGGAGAAAAGGAAAATGAATGGAATTTGACGGATTTAAAAAGTGAAAAAGAATGGAAAAACCTTTTTGTCAACATTGTTTCCTATATATATATATATATGTCCATAATCTCCTTTTCCTCAAAAGGATAGTTTTTTGCGGTATATCTAAATTCATGTGTGTATATGAATTTTGTCCACCTATCGCATTAAATAAACTTTTTAAAACCTTTTGGATAATAATATGAATAGAGTAATGTGGGATGGGGTAGTAGTAGGTCAATGCCACTAATTATTATCATCAATGAAAATAAGTATCATTTTTTGGCAATAATTATGTCACAAATCAAAATAGTTGTTAGTTGAGCTGTGTCATGTACACAGAAAATATTTTTTACTCGAAACCAATAACAAGAAATAGCATGAAGATGATATAAACAAATAATACATAAACATAGTCATTATTTTTTCGTTTTGTGGAAAAGTAGTCGTAATTATTAATATTCATTCATATCGGGAAAGCTAAGAAAAATTTACAATTTTAATTTTCATTTCCCTTTTTTTTTTTTAATACAAGGGAAGATAGGGAAGGGAAAGGATAATAGGGGAGGATAAGATGTGATTTGAATCACGAAGCTTGCGCCCAAAATGTGAATACCTGACTACTGTAGCAGTTGTTCGAATCACATTATAATTTTCAATTAACTTAAACTAACGATACATAATTTAATTTTCATAAATTAATTTTATTTTAAATTGCAAATTTCAAACACATAGATACTTATCCATTGGTTAATAATTGGATAATCTAATTTATGAATTATTTAAGTAATTAAATTATGAAAATTATATATCTATATATTAATTATATGAAAGGAACTGTAGTACCTTTGTACTGCAGTTTTCCTACTAAAAAATCTATTAGTGGGGTCTTTTAGAAACTTTATTTCATATTACGGTAACCTGTATGGTGTTCTGAATTTATCAATTTAAAAAAAAAAATAATTCACTTTTGTCTCATCTATTTACCATTTTAAAATAAGATTCACTATTAAATTTAATAACTAATAGATTATTGTCATCATTTAATTGTTTAAATTATAGATAAATTTTATTACTCAATTGTTTAACATATCTTGAAATTTGTAGTTTATAATCTATCTATATATACTTAAAAGAGGATAGTTTCTCTTTCATTTTTTCCTGCTTAAAAACACTTGCTAAATTGAGATATCTCATTTTGGCCGTTTGTTTACTCTACTAATCTTGGTCATTGATTTTTATTTTACTTTTTAATTTTATTTACCTTTTAATTTATTGCCAATTGATAGATTCCATTTTTGTCTTTCATTCCTTTTTTGTTCCATTTCCTTTTTTTATATTATCACTATATTTTTTAATTTTTAATTCCAATTACCAAATCATATTACATTTTATCGAAAAATATCTCTATTTCTTTATCTACATTCTCCTTCTTTCCTCTACTATAACTCATCATATCTAAGCACTTTATCAAATCCCTCTCACTCTATATGTAAACTTTCCACTCATCTTGAGCAAATTTATTTTCGATCGATTTTCTTAATTTTTTATTTTAATTTATCTCACACCGTCAGATAACTTCTGAATTGTTCCAATATTTGCCAACCTATCATCGAAGTAGAAAAGCTAACAGTTCAAGGTCATCAGAGTGATTTTAGTTAAATAATTGAAAATAAAATTAGTTTTTAACTAAAATAATGTTTAAATTTTATTTCCTTTTTATGAGCCATCGAAAATATAGCTTTAGACATAGAAAAGGGAATCCCACATATGCAGTGAAGAGAATTGAGGATCTACACATATATTAAGCTACGTGGAGAATGTTTCATAATAGGGCTTTAATTTATAGGCCTTGAGTATCATTATTGAAAAAAATTGATTGTGAACTGGTGAACTGTTCTATTTTTATCTCACACTGTCAGATTGTTTTCGAGATTGATTCTAATATTCGTAAATGTTTAAAACATCAAACTAGTTATCAAATCGGAAAAGCTTACAATTCAAGATCATCGGACTGATTTTAATTAAATAATTGAAATAAATTAATTTTTACCTAAAATAATGTGAAAAAAGAATATTTGATTTTATAATTTTTTTTATCTTTACCATTTAAAAAAATATTGAAATTTTGGAGCTTTTTTAAGGGCAACTGAAAATGTGAATTTAGCCATAGAGAAAAAAACTTATATTGGTTATTCAGTTTAAAGAATTGAGGACATATGGCTATATTAAGCGCCTTGAAGAGGGGTTATCCATAATAGGGCCTTAAGCTTTTAAAATGTTCAAAATTTTAATGAATCATTATTGAGAAAAAGTTTATTGTAAATTGTATCCGCCTTTGTCTTACACTATTAGATTATTTTTCTAGATTGATTCTAATATTGGCAAATGTTTAGAAAACTGAACCACTAACTGAACTAGAAACACTGACTATTATTTTACCTAAATTAATGTGGAAAAGAACATTCAATTTTTATAATTTTTTAATTTTTATCGTTTAAAAAAATGCTGAATTTATATTCTTTTTTTAAGACCAATTGAAAATATGACTTTAGATATAGAAAAAATCCCACATTAGTTATTTAACGAAAAGAACTGAGTACATATGTCTATATTAAGCTACAAAGAGTTGACTTATACATAACAGGGGCTTAGCTTATTGGCATTAAGACTCCAAACGTTCAATTTTTAATGAATCATTATTGAGAAAAAATTTAGTGTGAACTGTATCCATTCTTTTTCTTGCACTGTTGGATTGTTTTCCTAATTGATTCTAGTATTCACAAATTTTCAGAAAATTAGACTGGAAAAGCTAACAGTTTAACGTTATCGGATCGATTTTACTTAAATAATTAGAATAAATTATTTTTTACCTAAAATAATGTGGAAAAAGAACATTCGATTATGTAATTTTTTAATTTTTACCGTTTAAAATACGGTTAAAATTTTATTCCCTTTTTAAGAGCCATTGAATGTACGGTTAAAAAGAATCTCACATATTTTCCTGTGTGTTATACATTAGCAGCGTAATACAAACTCTAAAAATTTTCTTTTATATTTTTCTTAGGTTCTTTTTTGTGTAGACCATTTTTTATTTTTATTAATAAAAGATATCATATTACAGGTAGTGCATATAATTTTTTTTGTGCACACATAAACAATCAAATATGATAGTTTAAATTTTTTTATATAATTGTGTTTAATCTTCTTTAATTCCTTATATTATCTGGTATTATCATCCCGTGCAATGTACAGTGAAATAACTAGTTTGTTATTAAGTTGAATGATGAATCGTGTTTCAAAAAATTGAATGGCGAATCTCATCTATTATCATGCTCCACCCCGCCCCAACACTTCTTCCCTACTCCGGCCAGCTGCAAGCCAATCGCTGGGTTCCTACGACTAGATATGGGCGCTGGAATCTAGATCTGGATTCCTAGTGACTAGATCTAATTATAAGGAGCCCAGTTGTCAGAATCCAGAATCCAACGACAAGATCTGGTCACCAGATTTCACCTGAATCTGGAAAATTCATTGTTATTACTATTATTATTATTTTTTTTTGCTTTTTCCTCTTTCCCCCTTTTTCCTTTTATTTTTTCAGGCAACCTTGTCAAAATCTTCCTTTTTTATTTTTTGCTTTTTTCCTTTATGTTTCTTTTTCTTTTTTCAATTATTTCTTTTTTTCTTTTCTTTTTTCATTTTTCATGTTCCATCTCCCATCTTTTTTAATATTTCACTTAATTTGTAATGTTTCTGTAATATTGTTTTTAACAAAATGTGTTATGTGTTAAATAAGTTGTGTTATAGTTGTTATAATATTTACTATAGATGTAACAATCTATGTTATTTGGATTACAAGGTTGGTTTTAGTTGTAACAGGGTCTATTACATGTATAGCAAATTATGTTATATCTGAACAATCTATGTTATTAAATAATACATGTTATAGATGTAACAATGTTTTTCAATGTGTGACAATTATATTATGCATGTTACAAGTTTTGTTGTGTATACAGGAAGTTATGTTATATGTGTGTCAAACTATGTTAATTATATAACAATCTATGTTATTAAGTAATTTCTGTTATGAGTGTAACAATATGTGCTATGTGTGTACCACTGTATATTATGTCCGTTACATGATTTGTTACATGTGTAACAAGGTGTCAAAGGTGTAGCAAACTATGTTATGTGTGTAACCAATTATGTTATTACCAGTTTAACAAAATCTGTTACGTGTATAGTAAGTTATATTATGTGTGAAATAAGATGTGTTATGTGTCTAGCAACCTAAGTTACATGTTAATAATTTATGTTACGTGAATGAAAAAGTATAACATACTCTAGTTCACTTTTTTTGTTAGTTTTCCAAGGTTATTGTGTAACAATGTTCACTATGTGTGTAATAATATTTGTTACTTGTGTAAGACACAATGTTACATGAATTTAAAATATTGTCATATCCTTTATTATATGAATTAAAATGAATAACAATTTGTATTTTATGAATTTAAAAAGAAAAATAGAAGAAAAATGTTAAAAAAGGGAGAAAAGAGAATAGAAAGGAGAAAATAGGGAAATAAGAAAAGAAATAATAAAGGAAAGAGGTAATAGAAAAGTACAAATAAGAAAATAAATTGAAAAAAGGAACCAGTCAAGTGCTATGTCAACTACTTATATTACCGAGCATGCAAGTTCATTCAATCTGTACATAGTTCAAGCTTAAGATTTTGATCTTGGCTACCGAATTCAGAAAACATCTTGTTTATGTTCCTCTACTGGGGAGAATCATCCAAGTGTCTAAGTTTTCCATCTTCTTTCCTCCCGTTAGCATGCCACTGCATTTTCTTCACATCTTTTGTATTCGTGAACAGGCGTTTAAATCTAGGTATTACGGATAGATGCCATAACACCTATGTCCGAGGGCCTTTCTAATCCTTATGTTTATCATAGATGTCCCTTTTCTTATGCCGCGATGCCCTACACTTTGGATACACATACAAGTCCTTGTACTCATACCAGTACAAGATACAATTGTTTGGACATGCATATATCCTCTCAATCACCATACCAAATAGGCACAACACTTTTTTTGCCTCGTAGGTCATGCTAGGAATCTTGTTTCCTTCGGGATGTCATTCCACGCATTCTTTGCTTTCAAGTTATACAATTTAAATACAGCAGATAACTTTGTGGACTTATTACATCTAGGAAACAAAGACTTTTTAAAATCAATGAACAAGCCGTCGAAAATGTGCAGAGCCTCAGTTCAATCACCTTTTATATCACATATCATTTCATCTATCTGATCATTCTAACATCATTATCATCACTAGCCACATTAATCTCATCAGTGTTGTTTACCGTATTCTACTTATACGCACCTTCATTGTCACCAATGGTCATCCTAAGAAGTAAACCTTTACCATGTCAAATCTACTGCATGTAACTTTTTTTAAAACCAAACCTCATCAAATGTCCCTTCACTTTCATATAATTGCAAAACTTTTTCAGATTCTTACAATCATGGCATGGACATGTTGGAATCTGGCTAGTCACCGGTGGCCAATCGGTAAGCCGGAAAGTGAGGGGATGGAAGTGAAGGCATTAAAATTTATTTATTAAAAAGAAAAAATAATAAAAATATTAAAAAAATAACATACCTTGTAATATGTGTAATATAGCATGTTGTACATTATTTTTGAAATATATAAAGTTTAGTAAGTATATATGGGATTTTCTTTAAAAAACTAGGGTAAAAGTAAGTACCCATATATTATAGCTTGATCTGATTAAGAAAACCCCCTCCCAAAAAAAGGCTCAAACTTAATCATCCAAAGGCGTAAATGGCATGGAATTAAATCATATTATAGACGTCAAACCTAGATGCTGGAGTCAACTAAAGTTTCAATGTTTACGCTTGTGTTAGTAAAATAAAATAATAAATATGGGAGGTGACAACGTACAAAATGTAAGCGATTGAAAATGTTTCATAAATAATGTGTTCATGTAACTGCTTGTACGTAACTTTGATTTTAATTTTACAAATTATAGGTTTTTACCAACAAGAAGAAGAATATGGAAGAAAAGAGAAAGATTCTTCATTCAATTAGGGAAATGAGTACATCTGTAGTGTTTATATACGCAGACTTCAAATAGAGTCTGGAATCAACAAATAAGGTTAATAACAAAACAAAGAAGAGATATAATATTTACAAATGAAGGACATAATTTACTAATATATACGAACGGGTCCCTAAAATATATGAGGAATATAAAATCAAGTTGTAATACTCCCTCATCAAGATAGCTCATATATATGGTGTGAAGACCCATCTTGCACATAAGTTCCTGAAAATGAATAGGATGAAGTGCCTTAGTAAAACAATCAGTCACTTGATTCTTGCTGGAAATGAATACACTTTATAACACTAGATTAAACCTTTTCCCTGATCAAGTGACAATCAATTTCGATGTGCTTTGTATGCTCATGTAAAAATTGATTTTGAGCAATACACAATGAAGACTGATTATCACAGAGAAGCAAGACAGGATTTGAATAGAATAAACCAAATTCAAAGAGTAGAGAAAGTAACCAACAAATAGACAAACTACATTTGCATGGCCCACTATTCAAGTTTAGTTGAAGATCTAGAGACTGTATGTTGCTTCTTGGACTTATATGAAATAAGAGCATCTCTATAAAACACACAAAAACCAAAAACTGATCATCTAGTGTCCATACAACTCCCTTTGTCAGCATCAGTGAAAACTTTCAACTTGATAGGGGAAACTGGGCAATGAGCTTTTGCATATGCAGTCAATTTGCCATTGGAGTATGCTATAAAACTTTTTGTGCTGCCTTCAATTGTGTATCCTTGTTTAGACAAGAATTTACTGAGGCATTTTACTGCATAAGATAACTTGTGACCTAGCTAGAAAGTGTGCTATTTAACTTCACTAAGATTGTACTTGATTTGCAGCTAATGTTGAGAAGGACAATAGTAATTGGGAGTGCATTTTCCCCCTTTGGAACTTTGTGGATTTTCAACTTTATTTTATTTTTAATTAGTTTTCATCCCTTTATAATTGGTAATGACATGCCATTGCTATTTCTTGATGTCTGTTAACTCACCTTCAAATTTTTTTCTTACAAGTTTATGGCTTTCTTTTCGGTCATCATAATTTCTAGATTACTATTCCTTTTTTATATTTACATTTTCATGTTTTTAACTTTTTCTTTTTTACATACATTTTGCCCCTTTGTGGTGGGGATGAGGACTGCAGGTGAGGCGGTTTTTGATTCAACCCAGCTTAGATTTTTCTAGTCCTCGTGTAAAACATATAGAGATGCATTTTCAAAAAACAATTTTGATTTCGGATGTCACACAACATAGCTTTAAGCACATAATTCAGTAGAAAGATTTCCAAAATGAAATATTTTTAAAAAGAAGATTTTTGTTCTCATCTTATCGAATGCTCGATTTCTTTTTGAATATGATCTAGTTGTCTCTGGTCCTACGTTAAAATTTGAACTCAAACAAAGAGTTGAGTTACTAAAACATGTATATGTACATAAACAATCTAATCCCAAATGCTTCAATAGTAACTCACGTTACTCGTGAATTGCACTTTTAACCCAACTAGTCAACCCCTTTTCCTACAATTTGGCATAAATTAGTGAACATAGGGAAAAAAATTAGATAGCCAATGGTTCAATATCACTGTGTTGATTTCTGAATTATGTTGGTTTCAACTTTAAAGTTATCATTAGGCAAGTCAAACCTTAAAAGTATATCTTACACCGAAGACATAGTTAAGCTATTTTTTTTTCCATTTTTGTTTGCATTTTTCTTTTCTTCTTTCTGGATAACAATGTGACTGGTAGGTATTTCAAGCTCCAGTTCCCAAAGGCAGTCTTCTTTCTTGAACTATCCTACACATTGGTGATGCATAGGGCAGGATTATTCAAGACTAGCTCTCGCTTTTTAGGGTTGGCAACTTTTCCGTACGGGTATCTTTCTTTTCCCTTTTCCCTTTTCCCCCTTTCAATCTTTTTTCTTCTTTTTTTTCTTTTCCTTTTTTTTTAATTTTTGTGGGAGATCAACTAGCCGAAGGTCAATGCGAAATGCAAACTTATCTACTATGGCCAATTCTGCTTCGGAATTCACATATCAATATTAAACCATTTGTTGTCTAACTTTTCAATATCACTTATTTGATTATCCTATATCTCTTCTGCTTTTTTTTCCAATTAAAAAGGCATAGTTCTGTTAAGTAAGGTTAAGATGATATTAACTAAAGTATATTCCTAAAAGCCGTACTCAACTACAAAATCAAATTCAAGTCTAAACAAAAAATTAGAAAGGGCTAAATTCTAAAGTATGAAAGAATCTAACATGGACAAGTTGAAAACTTCATTTAATAATTTTTTTAATTTTTATCTCAAAACCAAGATTTATCATTAGAAAACATTTGAGTTCCATCATGATTGCTTCAAAATTTTGACAGTGTTTTGATGCATGATACAGAATTAACGAAAACCTAATACTAATACTTCTAGATATTAATGTTTATGCACAAATGAAAATAAAAGAAATAAAATATAATAAATACAAAAAGTAAAGGAAATATCACAGTTGATTGTTGCAATTTTGATATTGGTCTATCTTCCAAAAGCAGCTCCTTCACTTGCAATGTTCATCTCCATTTTTTTCTTGAAAATAAGATAACAAATGCAAAATCAAATCAAAATGAAATAGCATACTAAAACAAAGATAGGAGCTTAGAAAGCTTGTGTTGCCTCCCAAGAAGCGTATGAGTTAGAGTCAACAACTTAGCTTTTAGAGTTGATCATCAAATAGCGGCTTTCTCCCATGTAAAGATGCATAATCCAAGACAAATGGATTGTTGACAACAATGTAGTTTAACTTCAATGAATCTGGTGGCCATCTTTTCAGAAAATCAAAAAGACATCACTTTCATTCTTGGGCTTATTGAAATAACACAAATGGTGGTGGCAATGGATAGGCTAGTCGAGGAGTGTAAGGTAGTAAAGTCAACAATGGTCGTGCATACTCCTCGGCTTCATATGGTTGCTCTTTCTCTGACCATAGTTGTGATTCTTTCTCTTTTGGAATTTCTTCTAGTACTTTATCAACTTGCACATGTTGTAAATTATCAGTTATTACCACTCTCACTTCTATATCATTTTGTTCTACCTGGATTTGTGATTGGTCAAATATTGGAAGATCATCGATTAGTGCATAATCATCATCATCGACATCATAGAATGAAGTGGATGCTTTTACTTCTTTTGGCACATCGATCACAATTGCATCTTTGAGATTCCCCATTCGTATTGCGATATGCTTAAGATATTCTTCCATATAATTTATTGAATTCATTGTAGAATTCATGAATTCACCTATAGTTCTTTCCGATGAAATCTCCTCTTCTTACTGATATTCAAAAGATTGAGTTATATGGTTGAGCTAACTACTCTGTGGTGAGATGTGGTGGCTACTATAGTAATGAAAAGATGTCATCTCGTCCAGTAGATTGTAGGCTTCATCTTTAGTTCTTGTGAATAAAGTTCAATATCAATTGTCATTATACCATTATTTACCATTCTCTTGCTTCAAAACTTAACCCGTTGTAAAAAAAAACTTGGAGAAAATACCACTTTGACAAGTTGAGGGTAGGATAATGCCATATTAAAGTATTAAATCGTTCCCAAGCCACATGAAATGTTTCCATATAATGTTGGCTAAATATTGTGATTGATGCATCTTTCCAACTTCGCTCTTTCTTTTGGGGGGCGATAAAATGGGAATATTAATAAAATTTAAAAAGAACAGCTAAAGAAATACAATAAAAAACAAAAAAAATAATCTTTTAATATATATTTTTTTAAAATTTTCAATTTATTTCTTAAACAAAATCTAGCAAAAGAAACCTTTCAAACAAATGATAAAGAAAAAACTAGCAGAAGAGCTAAACTATCCTCGACTCAAGAGAGTTATTTTGAAGCAATCCCCGGCAACGGTGCCAATAACTTGTGTCAATTTTAAATATTCACAAGTGCACGAATTGATTGAAATATAGAAATATGAGTAAAGAGGTTGATCCCACGAGGATTGCTACAAATGTGGAACAACTTAATGAGTTTGAATCAGATTTAACCCTAACCTAGCTCTAAACAATTTTTCAGATTTGATAATTAAAATGTAAACTAGTAAGAGTCAGAAAGAACGCAAGAGTTTATGAATATAATTCAAAGGATAAATATTACCAAGATTGCAGATTCCACCAATGTACAGTAAATAATTCTTATCTTGTATTGATTCCAATATTTGAGTAATAATAAGAAATCAATCTTTTATTACTCCAAGCGATTTATCATTAAGCTTAAAATATAACTGATCTAATGTAGATTCCGTTTCGTTTCAAGTGTGTAATTCTTTAAGCACTACTTGTAAACAACTTAATGAATCACAAGTAGTCAAATAAAATTACGAATTGAAATTTCAAACCAAGCATTGATAAGTTTTCTAACAATCAAGTATAGGTGACATTAGAGATGAAAGCATAATTTTTAATTGATGAAACTAGAATCATGGATGTTTTGAGTATGTATTGTTTCGAATCAATAATAAAATAGAGAGTTATATAATAGAGAGTTATATAACTAACATGGTTTCATCATTCACCTTGGTAATAATAAAAATTAAAGATACATGATATAGAAATATAGAACCAAATAGGAGAAGTGATCTTTTACATCTAGTGTTTGCTCGTCCCAAAGTCGGCCTTTCAGCCTTTCAGCCTTCTCCTCCTATGTTTTTGCTATCCAAAAATTCATCCTACAATGACCACAAGAGTGCTCTTTGTATAGAGAAAATACACCAACTTGCTTGTTGCAACTTGATCAAAGTTAATCTACATGCTTGGTTGGCTTCTGTAAAACTGGTGCAACATATAGCTGTATTTGGATGATATTCATTAAATTGGGACTTATCACCAAATTAAAAGTTGTTCCAAAATGAGGTTTGTATGTTTTAGAAAAATGTTGAGGTCTCTAAAATACTAGACACTGTCCACTTGTCCAATAATTATCATGTAAATATATCAACTTGCAATTTGTGGGCAATTTTTTAGGCTGTTTCTCTAGATTCAAAAGTTTATGATAAAATATGTTGTATCCCTTCATATCATTATAATGGATCAAGAATCATGGAAATTAGGTAAGTATAACTTGACATGTGCTTGAAAAACCGACAGTTGTACATGTAGCAATTTTGACTATCAAACTATTTTATGGTTGTATTTTGTTGGCTATTTTTGGTCGACTTAAGTCCTAAATCAAGAAAAGTGATAAATGGATCTTGTAGACAAACTTCTTAGTTTCATTCTCTAACTTTAATTACACCAATCCGTTGCCTAGAACTCTCGATATGATCAAAATACTGAAGCTCGTGGACACCCAATCTTGATAAGAACACAACTTGCAACTTCATGATGAATTTTGGCAACCTTATGAACAGAAATTAAACTGCTTATATGAGATAATCTTGTAAATATTTAATTATCTTTTCAATCTCATTTGAATCATCTTCATTGGATCTCTAGAACTCCAGTTATCATAATTTATTTGACACTTGTCTACGGTAGTAATTGTTGACCGTCTGAACTAGTCTTTAATCCACTTGCACCCATGAACTTCGGAAACTTGCAACACATAAAAATACATTAATAAGTATCATTTTCCATGTATGGTAGTTCTCAATATGTATATAAATATGCACTTCAATTAATTCCATTTTTAGAATATGCATTCATACAAAATGGACTTCTGGTGTAAAAATAGATTTACCTCAATAAAATGGTTGAATTACTATCAAATGAAAGTGTAGTCCTTATAAATAATATATCATCCTTATAAATAATATATCAAAGGTACATGTTTGACTCTAATCAAGTGAACTTTGAGTACTCTAAGAATATCAAACATGGTACTCCATGCAAATAGGAGGCTGACAAGTAAATAATGGAGGGCTAATTTATTGTTTAAATTGCGACCCTACATACATTTGTCTTACTTTAATTTGTCTGGAATACCGAGTCTTCAGTACTCATGGACTACTGGAAATTTTTCCCTTTTTGAGACATAGCTAATGGGTGTGTTTTATGTACATTTGTACTACCTTGTTCCTTTCCTTTTTGAATGAGAATGAGTGGTTCTCTACCTAATTTTGTATGAATATAGTAGATGTAGGTAAAAAAAAATTCTATTTAAAGTGATGGATAATGAAAAGAAATGTTTTTGTACCAAATTGAAGTTTTAAATATAGTTTTTGACACAACTTGGAGATCATTTGTGAACATAGTTGGGTTTTGGGGATGAAAAGCCAACATTGGAAAGTTTTAGACCAATTTGAACAATTGGAAGAACTTGAGGAGGCCTCGTTTCGAGTTTCTGGGAAGTACATGGATAAATTCGAGCGATTTTCGATATTTCTAAACCACTATAGTAGAAGTTTAGGCAACAAGAACTAATTGAGAGAAAACTAAAAAGTGTGGAGAGTTAAGAAGATAAATTTTACACTAAGGTGGTAAAATGATGTAACAACCTAGTACTGTATATGAACAAATTTTGCTATAGGTTGTAGCAGGTGGTAACAAGCATTGACCAGTTGCTGTTGGGCTGTGAATTTCTTTGTTTTCACTGTTTTCGGGCCCCTTTTTAAGGGAAAAAGAGGAGGAGGGGACATCAATGAAATAAGGAAAAGAAAGGCAGCAAAATATATATGAAAACATGGAAAATAGAAGCGAGAAACCTTAGTGGCATGTTCCACCATTGAAACAAGACAAAAAAAGGAAACTTAAGTATCACTAGAAACAAACATTGAATGTTCTTCTTTCAATTTAATTCTTGTTTTTTGGGTGATGACTATTCTCAGTCGTTTTTATTTTTGTTACTTTAAGATGCTAGGCTAAACATGCTTTGTGTTAGGGACATGATGAATATTGTCTTATGAATTGTATTATGAAGTTTTAATTCTTGACTTTGATTTTGATGTTTAAGCATGCTGTTGGTTATTAGCAATTGATATTTAGTTTTATTTTTTCATGTACAGTTAGTACCCAATAATTGTATGCTAGTCTTGTGGCTTATTTTTACAATTGAGAAATAGGGAATAAGTCAGACATTGTATCAATTGCCATAGGGTCCGATAGGGGATAAAGATATGCCACTATGCACTGTCTAATCTCTAAGAGCTGTAAGAAGGCTGGAATTGTGCAAATTGGAGAAGGCAATCGTTAATGGTGACTATGTTAATTTGGATGCAATTGATAGAATGAACGAATGCGATGAATCCATGGAAATATATATATATATATATGAAATTGGAATGGGTTTGTATCATATATTGAATCAAGATAAGACGAAACGAAGAAATCAGCAACAAAGATTGGAAATGAAATATGAAATTAGGGTTAAATGGATTGTTGGCTTCGACACAATTTTCAGCCCGATTATCAACATTAGTTTGAAGTAACAAATCAAACCGACCAGGTTGCCTACTTTATTTGGGTTGTGTGTCAGTCTGGCTTTGTGAACTCACTACTAGAAAATGCATTGGTACCGACGGCTGCCACTGCGTCAGTAATTACAGATGGTGGACATGAATCTGTAGGAAATTTCTAATCAAAACAAAACCCGTTAGAAATTTTTGAATTTTGACTACTAGGAGGGCCGTTAATACTACCAATGGCAATCCACGGCTACTGGTGAGTACTGAAGGCAAACCTTGGCTGTCAGTACTTACCGATTATGGAATTATCGACGGCAACCAATAGCCATTGATAGTTACCGACGACATCCAACAACTGTTGGTAATTACCAATGAAATCATTTAACCGTCTAAACTTGCCGATGGCATGTCGTTGGCAATTTTCGACCAGCTTTTCATGTTCTTGGCGATCTCCGCCCGCTTTTTAGGCCGTTGAAAATCTTCAACATTGTTTTTTACCCAAAAAATGAAATAATTTCTAAGAATGATACGCATTCTAATAAGCGATATGGCGCATATGCGTGTGTTTTAATTTACAAAATTTAACAGCATGTAATTTGTTTTTTAAAATTTTTTTACATAAAATTTTGATCTTTCAAATTACTTTATGAATGATTTATATATTTTTACATTGCGACATGCAATTACATATGTCAAAATTAGTCATAAAACATGTAATCTAAAATTCTTATACTCTAGAGATTAAGTAGTGAAATAAGTCTTTAATGAAAAAAAAAATTTTACGTGGTTCCTGAAAAAAATAAAGATATATAAAATAAAAACTTTAGTCATCCCTGCAATACTCAGTTCTCCGTTATTTGTATAATTAGGTCTAAAATTTAATTTCTTTCAGCTATTGGTTTTTCAAAATAAATTTTTTTTGAAAACAAAATAAAAAATATTTGAGACAACTCAAAATTTTTTTTTTCGGGTGAAAAAAATCACATGTATGAAAATTTAAGAATCTTGAACACTTTTATACAAATTTTGAATTACTGATAAAATAATAACTTTAGGAGCTTACAACTTGTAAATGATTATAAATTCTGAAGTGATACCATAGAAATTAATGTAGCATATAGAAACATTTTTTCTTTTTTGAAAGGGAATTTACTTTCATTCATCAACTCAAACCCCTCACCCATGGCGACATGAATCGGGGAATACAATTTGTCCAAAAGTAATTATTACATGAAGTAGAAGCATAGGAAGCTAAATTATGGGTTACTACAGTCCTATCTCTAGGGATGTAGAGGCACATGCCACATTTACTTTCAAGCAATAACGTGAGAACTTCATTAATAAGAGGATCAACTGATGCCAAAAGCACCTCACGAACAAGGTACTGTACCACTACAAGGGCATCCATCTCCACCGATTTAATTTGAAAACCACTATCGAGCACAAACTTGAGTCCATCCTTAATCGCCCAGGCCTCAGCTACCATGGAGTCCGAGATCTCCCATCTTCTACATGCAAAAGCCCCGTGGATAATCCCTATCTCACCTCAGATCACTCCTCCCAAACCTATCCAGCCTTCTTCGTCACAAATTGCTGCGTCAATGGACAGGACAAACCCCAATAACCTCCCAGCATTATTTTTCCATTCTCGCCCTTGAGCTTGTCTCCCCCTTTCCTCCATGCTACTCGCATGGCTTTTCACATTTTTGTAGGCTTCCAACTGAGATAGGAGAAGGTCCCTTGCAAAGGTAACATCCCACACTGTCCTTTCATGATATTTCTTATTTCACACCGTCCATATTGTCCACAACCCATGCATAGGATCTCAAGCTCCTCTCCCAACTATCCTCCATATAAACTCTGTAAATAATCCCCAAAACTCAACTCCTTCCCATGTGTAGCCGTACTTTTAACAATCTCCCAACAGTCCAACCCCTTCCACAGTTCTTTTTCCCACTCACACTAGACAAATATGTGTAAATTTGTCTCGACGGCCTGGCAACAGGGGCACATCATATTCGACTTTAGGCCCCTGTGCCCCAAGTTTCTATTTGTTGGTATCGCTCCTTTCGTCAGCCTCCACACAAAATACTTTTTCCTTGGGAAAATATCCAGCTTCCAAAGTTTGTCCCAAGTGACTTCAACATTGGTATTCTACTCCTCCACTCCCAATCCTTCAATACCGTGCATAAAGTGATAACCGTTTTTCACTATAAACCCCTCATCCTTCGTGAAATGCCACACCAAATAGTTGTCCACCTGTCCCTTCACAATAGAAATAGATAGAATCCGATGCTGATCCACTGGCCAAAAAAGCCCTCCAATTTTCTCCTGATCCCAGTCTTCTTCCACCGTAATTAGCTCATTCACCCCACGCAGCTTCTCAACTTGGTGAGTGTATGGTTTCATTGAATTACCTTCCAAAAGCCAGTGGTCTTCCCAAACATCCGCCTTGCTACCATCCCCAATTCTCCATCTCATCCTCTTGTCTAGGATTTCTCCTCTCCCATAATAAGCTTTGCCAAACAAAAGAACATCCCGCTTTCTCCAGCCTCTATAATGTTTGAGGTCGGATAATATTTATCCTTTAATAACCGTCCCGCTAGAGAGTCTGGATTTTGGGACAATCGCCAAACTTGCTTGGCAACTAAGCTTTGGTTAAACTCTTGCATGTTATGAAAGCCCAATCCCCCTTCCTTCTTTGTTTTACACATTGAATCCCAGTTTACCCCAGCCATCTTCCGTGCCTCCCCTTCAGTACCCCACCAAAAGCGAGAAATAATACTCCTAATACCCTAACATACTTGATTTGGAATTCAAAACAGGCTCATGATGTAAGTTGGTATAGCTTGTAGCACCACCTTAATCATAACCTCTCTCCCCGTACTCGAGAAATACCCTATTTTCCAGGATTGTACCCGCTCCCATATCTTATCTTTAATTCCAGCAAAAGTCCTACGTTTGTTTCTCCTCACCACCGATGCGAAACCGAAATATTTATCATGTTGTCGAATAACAGCAAGCCCTAGGAAGTCCCCAATAACCCGCATTGATCCTGTACCACGTTGGGAGAAAAAGATATTGAAGTTTTCTCCATATTCACCCTTTGGCCTGACGCTCTCCCATAGGTCCCAATTGCCTCCAAGATACTAGTAACATCTTGCATCGAGCCACGAGTAAAAAGAATAGCATCATCTGTGAAAAACAAATGACTAATCTATGGTCCAGTTCTAGTGCATCTCATCCTTCTAAGCATATCTTCCTTCTCCACTAAGGAAATAGCTGAGGACAAAGCTTCCGCAAGCATGATAAAAATATATGGCGACAAAGGGCAGCCTTGATGCAAACCTCTCGATGGTTTAATAAACCTTTTGTAGCCCCCATTAATAGTAAAAGTAAACTGCGATGGTCGACAAACAATCATAAATACTGTTAACCCATTTCTGACTGAAGCCCATACGCTTTATCACTTCCCGAGCAAAATCCTATTCTGCTCTGTCATATGCTTTGCACATGTCAAGCTTGAGTGCCATAAAGCCTTTGTTTCTATTATTTCTCTTCTCCATCGAATGAAGCACCTTGAACACTACAATGGCATTATCACGAATCATCCGACTGGGCACAAAGGCACTCTGGTTGCTTGATATTAGTGGAGAAAGCACCTGCTTGATTCTATTTTGCTAGACACTTTGGAACAATCTTATATAATACATTACACAAAGAAATCAGCCTATAGTCTTCAATACATTCTGGGGACTTCTTTTTTGGGATCGAACAATAGTATTTTTATTAATAGCTTCTACTGAACTACCATTATTTAGAACATCTGAACAAGCAGAAGAGATATGACTTTTGATGTCTTCCCAATGCGTCTGGTAGAAAGTTGCATGGAAGTCGTCAACTCTGGGGGCTTTGTGTGGCCCCATGCTAAACAACGCTATCTTGACGTCTTCCTCGGTGAACACCATATCCAAGCTTCGAATGCCAAAAAGTAGTATGAACTCCTCTACTGCCCTCTGCCACGGTATCCACCTCCGGCCTACTACTCGTGAATAATTCCCTATAATAAGTTTCAATATATGACACCACAAGATCCTCCTCTTCTATCCACTCTCCATCTGTCCGACCTCAAGCGCTTTATTATGTTAGTTTTCTTTCACTCCGAAGCCCTTGAGTGAAAGAACTTAGTGTTGGAGTCACTGTCCTTGAGCTAATCCGTCCGGGCTCATTGTCTCCAATGGCTCTCTTTCTGCCACTCCAACCTCTCAATTTCCCCTCCTAACCTTCGAATCACATCCATATGATCACCTAGATTTGGCGATCACAAAAGCTACTCTCTTTCCTTCTCCAAACCCACCAACTTCCTATCACACCCTCCAAAACTTTCTACAATCCATTTTTTTAATGAGATTCTACAATTCACCAACTGCCTCTCAATAGCACTAAATGGGCCCATGATGTTCACTGTTGACTGCCAAGAAGAAGCCCATTCAGCCATTAGTCTTCTATATCCCTCCTCCCTTACCTAATGTGGTTCGTACTGGAATACTCTATCACGTAGACGTCATGTTGACCTATCTCCCCCTTCCTCCATCCGTAGGAGTATCGGTCTATGGTCAGATTTACTAGAAGCAAGATGCTCTAGCATGCTTTCGGGAGCAAACTCCTCCACTGGTCATTCCTAACTGCATGATCCAATCGTGCTTGGATATTTTCCCTACCCGACCTTCTATTATTCCATGTCATCTTAGCCCCGACAAGCCCCCAAATCATGCAACCCATACTCCTCTAAGACCTCCCTAAACTTCTCCATAGCATTCAGTGGTCTCAAGCCATTTCCCATTCGCTCTCTCGTACGAAAAGTTTCATTAAAATTGCCTAAACGAATCCATGACTGATCCAATCTCCCCCATATCCTCCTTAACAAGTTCCATGAAAACTCGTGATCTGACAATCTTGGATTACCATAAAACCCTGTTTCCTTCCATACCGCCCTTCCACTGTCTCGTACTATTGCATCCACATGCCCCAGGGAATGTGATTGAACTTGCACATCAAGACCCTTTCCCCAAAGTAATAACAGCCCCCAACTCATCCCCAGACAATTCATCACCAAACATGTATGAAACCAACATTGCAGGCACAACTTCTGCCCTAGCTCGAAATAAACTAGTCTCGGATAGGAAAACTAGATTAGGAGAACGTTTACAAATCAAAGTCCGTAATGTAGAACATGTTCTGGGGTCTCCAGAAATTCCAACTTAAGAGATTCATTGCGTCCAGCGGCCCTGGTTTGCAGGACTTACAGATTCATTTGTATTGTTCTTCTTGTCTACCTTCATACCTCCGTCTCCATCCAACATCAATTGCCTTTTTTACCCTCTCGTCCCCCTCTTTATTTAACTGTCCCATCTTCCTCTTCCCCCTTAGGCTGCTTCCCCTCAGCCTCCAGCTTTTGATGTCCCTTCTCCAACCAATAGCTTTATTGGAGAACTCACCGCCATGTTGGATCTCCCTCTTTGTTTTCTTTTCCAGCCCGGCCTATTGGTTGTGCCTCTACCACTGCCCTCTTATTGATATCCTCACCACCGCCTTTGCTTTCCAGCCCTACAACTACTCCCTTCCTGTTCCCCACACTAGAAGACAACCTATCCTTATCTTCTTCTCTTTTTTTTTTCTGTTTTCCCCTATTCCTGTTCCCAGTCATCACACTGCTAGTACTTTGGAACTGCCTCCTCATCAGAGCCGCCACATGCAACCAATCCCCAAACAAGGAGTTCCCTAATCATATTTTGACAACTCCTTCCATCTCACATTCATGCATACAATGCCCTATCATCGCACAATAGTAACAAAAGTCTTATAGCCTCTCATATTGTAAGAGTAGCCAAAACTCCTTTCCAACAGCTTCTAGAAACACCTTCACTCCCCATTTCAGAGGTTGGCCAACGTCCAAATCTACATGGACCCAGGGAATCACATGCTCAACATCCACTCGTTCCACCGTTCCAACCTGCTCCCCTATCATTCTCATAAGATTCTCGGTTAGACATCCCAAGGGTAGGTTCACAACTTGTACCCAAAATTGTATCTTATTGAACTCCATTCTCGTGACGTTCCCCACTCTTGTTGGGTTTTGTAAGGACAAAACTTGATTGTTATACAGCTACGGCCCTCCCAACAACACTCTCTTCATGTCTTCCACCGACCTGAACTAAAACAGAAATATGTTTGCAGCACCTTTTTGCTCAATGCTAAACTGCTGCGATACCTGCCAAGTATTCCGAAGCACCCGCTCAACTCCGTCCTTGTTAACTGGCTTGGTTCCGTTAACTTTCCCAATAAGCATCATCCGCATGGACTCCAAGCCCTCGTTGCATGCATCTTGCGATGTTCTTACCACTGAGGCCTCCCTCTTATCCAACCACAGCGTCTCACACAAGCGTTGAATCTCGTCTGGGTCCATCTCTCCCTCGTACTCTCTTCCGATGAGAATTTGAAGCCGTAAAAGTAAAAAAGCTAAGCCACACAAGCTGTGGGAATAAAACCCTAATTTGCTTCAAAGAGAGAGAATAAGGCAATCAATATAATATATTTAAATAGTGTATGCAAACATT
>CAVNYN010017639.1:1219-13590 GCA_963692815.1 Nyctanthes arbor-tristis
AAAAAAAAAAAAAAAAGGATTTTATCATGGAAATATCAGAGCTTACGTGTGTCTTCCTAAAATGAATTGTTTTGCCTAATTAATTATAACATGATTTAATCATTCATTAGATTAATTTCTCAAAGCTCAATGAAGTCTTTAGTTTCTTGTTTCCTTTTCATTAACTATATTCTCACCCCAACGTTACACGAAAAGAATACATATTAAATTATTTTAAAAAATAAATAATATGAAATTTTATAAGTTTTTTTGTGTAATGAAATTTTATTAGGTTACGTTACCCAATAAGTAATAATTAATTTTTAACATCAATCAAATAATAATGTAATTTTTTCTTGTCGTCTTAAGGTAACTATACTTTACAACAAATTTCAACCCGATTATTATCACTAACGAAACTAAATATCATTTTCTTTTTTTACACTAATTTAGATAAATGACACCATACGAAATAATTGCTAGTTGGACGGTTACGTGTATTGTGAAAATATTTCTTATTCGAAATTAATAAAATCAGATACCGTGAAGATTATATAAATTAATAATACATAAAAGTAGCCATATGTAAAATAATTGTAATTATTAATATTCATTTATACCGGGAAAAGTTAAGAAAAAATTACAATTATAATTTTCAATTAACTTAAGCTAACGATATATATGTTTAATTTCAATTAATTATGAACTAAAAATTTCAAGATAGGTTAGACAATTAGATAATTAAATTTATCTATAATTTAAATAATTAAATAATGATAATTATCTATTAGTTATTAAATTTAACCGTGAATCCTATCTCAAAATAGTGAATGAATAAGGCAAAAATGAATTAAAATTTTTTTTAAAAAATTGAAAAATTCAAAATACCACATATATTACTGCAATATGAAAAAAAGTCTAAAGAGACCCTACTAACAGATTTTTTGGCGGGAAAATTGCGGTACAAAAGTACCACAGCTCATTTCATTTAATTAATATATAGATTATTGACTTTTAATTCTAAATGATTTTTTATTCGTGTTGATATTATTAGTTGTAACATATATCATTTACGGATGCCGACTTCTCATTTTTAATTTTTGGAAATGCATGTTGGGTTACTCGGGTACTATGTTTGTATTTGAAATTGCAGTGATTTTTTCATATAATTATCAACTTGTGTACGTACTCAGCACTGTTCGTCAAGAAATTTATAAAATGCAACAAAATATTTCCCAGTTGTACTGGATTGATCTTCAACAGAGAAGTTCAGCAGAAAAAGGGTGCATAGTTTTTTTTTTTTTGGGACAAGGAAAAAGAGTGATAGTTAATTAACCAAGTATAAAGCCAGATTAGGCAGGAAATTGAAAAAGGCGGAATCAAACTTGTAATATAATAAGCCGAATGTTTCCACTCTCAAAAGTAGTAGAGGCACATAGGTTGATGGAAAATGGCAAATTGATCGGAAAATATTTCTCGTGCCCGGTTTGGACTTATAACATTTTATTTCCTGCCCCTTCTCTATCGTTTCGTATGATAAAATGATTTACCTGACATGTTTCTCAAGTGATACAAAGTTATGTGATTAGAGTGTATACAGAATCATCTATATATACATAGTATTAAGGTGCCCCTAGTGCCTCGCTGAAATTCTTGAATCAACATCCCCTTCCAAGAAACTTGAATCTCAAAGAACCTATATATCATAGTTCAGTTACTAGTGGAGGAAATGAAGAAGGTAGTTGCTTGATCTTTTGAATTTTAAAAGCAAAGTATTGATGACATGACATCTTTTTTTTTTTTTTAATTTGTTGCTCACGTATAAAATTCAACTGAACTTAATTTAACTGAAATTAACATATAAAAAAGTAAGTAATCTACACATCTGTGATTTCTTTATAGTTTAATTCACTTCACCTGTTTAAAATCTCCAACCCTAAGGTCGAGCTCTAACTCCTTTATCGTGTGAACAAGAATCGGAATTCTTGTGAAATTTGAAATACAGATCTAACGTAATAAATGGGGATCAGGAATCGAAATTTCTCTGAAATTGAGCAAATCTTTGTAACTCGATGTGGAAAAGACAAACGAAATTGAAGAAACCCGCCCTTGAAGAAGATCGTAGAGACGGAGAGCACATTGGAAGGGTTTTCGGCTTGTTCTATGAAATATGAAGATTACGATTCTGCCCCTCAATGTTTCCTACGTATAAGACGGTATTTCAAGAGTTACTATCTATGAGAAATGTTTGGCCATATTTTTCAAATTATTTATAAAAGTAAAGTGTGTAGCTTAATTTTCTCTTCTAAAATTATGATCTCCTAAGTCTTGGGACTGTTGAGAAATCCTTGAGAAATACTAATAAACATTAGCCTTTATCTAATTTCTTTATGAAAAATCTATATGATTTACTTTAGTGATGTTGACGTTTACTCTAAATCTATCAGCGGAACTTCATTCATTCTTGGTCAACTGTTAAAGACTGTCAAACTTTCTTTTATTGAAATAGGAAAATGTACATGACATATATACCATCTTTGTTTACCTATCAAAACGTTATACTTCTACTTATTATAACCAAATACAATAATAGAATAATAGTAATAATAATGTTACACTGCTAAGAACGGCTCTTCAGCAATTTGGTCTAGTCTTCTGTGGGGTAGGGAGATTATATATACTTAAAGGTGCTCGTTGGAGAGTTGAGAATGACCGTCAGATTAGACTATATCATGATACTTGGTTACTGGGTGACAGACCGGGGAAAATTCTTTCAAATGAGAGAGAGGCTCTTGAATTTGGTCATCAGCTTTTGAGGAAAGATGGAGGATGGAATGCAAATTTGATCTTCAATTATTTTCGGCCAATTGATTATACTCGAATTTTGGCTATTCTCTTGTTCATTTGGAATATGCTGATATTAGGAATTTGCTTATTAAAGCTAGATGTGGCACGTGTCACCATATTTCTCAAAATCAGAATACAGTGGCCCATAATCTAGGTGCTTTTCAGTTTCTTCTTCTTGTAATTAGGTGGCCCATAATCTAGCTGCTTTGCAGTTTCTTCTTCTTGTAATTAACTTTGATCCCATACTTTATTTCCTCCTCTATTCGGGAAGGCATGATTTGTAATTTGAAATGAATTTTACCTTTTAAAAAATATATGTCAAGAACAAATACTTTAGCATATTTCTTTAAATAGAATACGGTTGTACATAATCTAGCTGCTTTGTAGTTTCTTCTTCTTGTAATTAATTTTGGTCCCATACTTTATTTCCTCCTCTATTCGGGAAGACATGATTTGAAATTTGAAATGAATTTTAACTTTCAAAAATAAAAAATGACAAGAGCAAATATACTTTCTAAAAATATGACAAGAGCAAATATACTTTCTAATTTCTAAAAATATGACAAGAGCAAATATACTTTCTAAAAATGCTGGCTATGGGGTTCGAACCCATGCGCACTTATGTGCAGAAGATCTTAAGTCTTCCCCCTTAACCTCTCGGGCAAACCAGCATATAAGGTTAGGTAGTTGAAAAGATGGTATATTAGGATTTAGAGATTCATTTGATGCACAATAAACAGTTGTACACTTTGCTTAGTTTATTTTGTGGACTTCTATTCGAGATTCTTTCGGTTAGAGAAGCCTTATACAATTTTCATCCTTCCATTTGCATCCTATAATTTGTGCAGCAGTAAATTCGCGTGTTTAAAATTTAGTAAAGGCATGTTTTAGGTTACTTAAAATAATTTTTCTGAAATGATGGCTTAAAGCTATCGGAGTTGTTAAGTACAGAAAAATTTTAGAGCTTGTTCTTTGTAATAGATATACACTATATAAAACATTCGTTTTCCACTTCTATCCATACCATTTTCTTCAATTCCCAAAAACGCCATTATTTATTTTATTTTTTTTAGAGATATAAAGGATATAGGGGAGGGGAGGGGCAATCAATTTTGATAAAATAAGATTTAATTCTATTTGTTTTATATTTAATTATGATATTACGTGGTTGTTTCAACATTATCCTTTTTGTGTTATTTGTTTCTAAAATTTAAATATTAATAAAAAAATGCAAAAAGTTCTCATCTTTGAGCTTTATTTTTCAACTTTTGTTATTATAGTGTTTACGAAAAGAATTTAAAAAAAAAAACAATCTAAAGAACAAAATTCTCATTGATTTTCCTGTCAAAAAAAAAATTCTCATTGATTTTCGTAAAAACTTTTATGGTTAAGGAAATTTTAGAACTAACTATTTTTAGTAAAAGAGTGACCTATTTTATCCACTTACATTTAGCTTTTTTTTTTTCCAATAATTACACCATTATTACTTTCAAATTCAAGAAACATTTTATTTTATAGAATAATTAAATGTTGGCATATTTTCTGATTAAATTCTAAATGCACGCCTATTTTCGTATATTTGTAAATGAAGTATACATGTATTATTACAATTCCTAATTCGCCGTATAATAACTAAATTAAATTATTTTTTAATCAATTCCCTTGGGTCTACAACTAATTAATATTTGCACTCAAAGGGATCTAATTTTATTTTAAATTTTTTTGTTTATCATTTTTTAATAATAATAACTGTTGTTTATCATTTTATCCTTGCAATATGTTTCTGATAAAAGAATCTTAATGTATAGGCTACTAAATTAAAATTAATGGTCAATTCAAACTAAATGGAAGTCATTCATACTTTGTCTAACTATAATTATTATAACAGAATAAAAATATTTATTATTATTACAGTTCCATTTCTACTTAACAAAGCTAGGAGAAATGAATAATTTGCTACACATCAATATGATTTCCCCCAAAATACTACCAAAAAATAATTTTTGAGATAAAGTTGGATTTTTGTGTTAAAAAAAATGTCTGCAATTAATTAATCTTCCCTTCGGCCCTTTCCCATTCAAAATCCCAAAAATAAACAATATCATGGAGAAAATGAAACAATCTGATCTCTATTACCAACCATAACCATAAAAAAGATCTATGAAGGAAATTAGAGAAATATATATAAACATAGTATTAAAAAGAAAAGGTCGAGACCTCATTGAATTGAAACATTTAGTCATCTAACAAATCTTTCGAATTTCGACGCTAAGGTTTTATAGCATAATCAACCAATCTTGGGTTCCATGGCAGCATCAAATCGAGATCCCATCATCATCATAACCTTAAACTCGTCGAAACTGATGGTTCCATTCCCATCAGCGTCCACCCCGCTTATCATCTTCTTGCATTCAGACAATGTGCATTCCTCTCCAAGGCTCTTCAACACATTCTGCAATTCCTCGGCCGATATCGAGCCGTTCTTGTCAATGTCGAAAACCGAGAAGGCATCCTTAAGATTCTCAAGCACCTCGTTGGAGTCGATGTCCTTGGTATTTAGCTCGATGAATTCTTGCAGGTTGATGAATCCGTCCCCATCGGCATCGACCTCCCTGATCATGATCTCGAGCTCTTCGTCGGTCGTCGGGTGGCCGAGGCTGCCCATAATGGAACCCAACTCGGATGCTGAGATCTTCCCGTCGCCATTTACGTCGAATTTCTTAAAAACCTGCTCGAGCTCCTCCTCGATCCGGGCTCGAGAATTTAACGAGGATGATTGGGAGTTAATAGGCATGGAATTTGTAGCAGACACTGGAAGGCGTTGTTTCTTTTTCCTGTTGAAGAGAGATTTCAATCCCATCATCAAGTGCAACAAGAGAAACTAATTATAATAATAATAATAATATAATTCTAAAGAATGAATGAATGGATGAAATGAATGGACGGAGGGGGAATCTAAGATAGGAATGAAAGGAATGGAAGAGATAAAAAAGTTGAAGATTTGTTAAGAGTTTATATTGGTTGGTGAATCCTACCATAGTTGGGATTCTTCCGCGTGGAAGCACGTTAGGATTCTATGGCGGGTAGGTTTCTAGTTGCACGGCTAGATTGAGAAATACCCCAGTTGGTTTCATCATACTTTAGTACTAGCTTTACTTTACAAAAAGCAAAAATTTATTATCCATACAGACTATTGCTCGTGTTTCCAGGTAATAACGAAGAAAATGAATAAGAATTGAAGAAATTGGTTTGGAAATATTTATCTATTATCAACAGATTTTTTTGCCATTTTTGCTTCCATAGAATTGCATCATCTTGACTTCTTTGAGATTAACGTTACTAGGCGTTTATTAGCATTACTCTTAAGTTAAAGTTCATTCACAAGCTAAAGCGGATAGGTGGTGGAGAAAGTTTGGGGAATTGTGGTGAAATAGAGTTAAATGTTTCATCACTCATTCAACTTAGGCTCCTGTCTTTATTTATCTATCAAACTTTAAAATGTCGAAATTCACTCACTGAATTTTATAAAGTATAATCTGTCATTCACTCATTAACTTTTAGTTATAATCTTTGGATGGAAATGCTGATGTGGCTAACGGAAAATATAAGTGGCGTGCTCTTCCGATCTAGTTAAATATGCCAACTAAGAAATCCTTACCTGCCATATAATCAAACCCATCCCGAAGATAATCAAACCCGACCACTTCTAGAAACCCATTTAAAATTGACTACCCCTTAGTAGCTATTCAATATCCTTGCAGTGGGTTGAAACAGCTCAGCAAGCAAATTTGTGAACAAATAGAGTAATACATCTATCCTTCTTTCATATAATTTCCCTTGCAAAAATGTGATTTCTTTGAAAAAACAATCAATACAACTCATGAGGTTTCAATCTTCGACTCAATTGCTGGACATGACCTTCTTGGGAAAAAAAATTAGGTTTCGGGTTAAACAAATTGGGTTGGTTTACGGCTGTCGCCGCCATAGCTGTCATTGAGGTGGTTAGATGGATATGAAGGTGGTAATACATACAAAGTCCAACATAGAGTATATATGGAGAAACCATATATTTTTGTAGAGGGGGGAGATATGTTCTTTACTGTATGTTGAATGCTGCAGAAATCAAGAGGGGGGAGACCATAAAAACAAGAACTTGGAAATTATTTTCTTAGAAAAGGAAAAAGAAAGAGTAAGAAAAACGCCCCCATTAACTTTGCCGGAAAACCATATTCTAATTTCTTTACCTATTTCAAGTTGAAATCCTAATTTTACAATCATGAACAAGAGCGGTTTTGAGAGGTTAACAGGACATCTGCACCCGAGCTCAATATTAATTGTTTCTTTTATCACAATTTTATTGGTTAAATGGCATGTTACATGGCCAAGTTAACAGCCATTTTATGCCATAGATGTATTCCGTTTGCTACAAAAGCGATTCAATTCAAAGATTATAACGAAAGGTTAACGAGTAAGTAACGGACAATACTTTATAAAGTTCAATGGGTAAATTTTGACATTTTAAAATTCAATGAGTAAATAAAGACGGTAGTCTAAGTTGAGTGGGTGTTGAAACATTTAACTCGGTGGAATATGAAAATTCTAATAAGGTTTTAAAAAGGAAACAATTGAATTAATGTTAATAGAGGAGACTAACTAGTATTGTAAAAGGGCTATTGTACTTTGCTTTCTTTTATCTCTTTCACTTGGTATAAAATCGATATATTTATACAAGTGACACTTCCTTAACTAGTGGTTAGACCTAGTATTTTTCCACTATAAATTTGACAAATGGCTATAATTTATCACTTAAAATTTTCCGTACAAATATCTTTGATACTTTGTAAATGTCTATGAGATGTCTAGAGCAAGTTTCTAAAAAAAGTAATGTTATTTATCTAGACTATATATCCAGTCTCTTTGGTATCACTATATTAGAATATGAGTTAATATATATAAATACATGAGGATCTTTATTTATTTAATGATCAGTAAAGGAAGGACAACTAGATTGGAGACCGACCTCCAATCTAGATAAATAACATTATTCTTCTAGAAATTAGGCTTATTGCGCTTTTAACTAGTAAATTCTATCTACTAGACATCCTAGTTCCAAGTATTTATTTTGGGCTAAATCAAGTTTTATTTCCAACACTCCTTTAAACATGATTTGTCATTCCACGTAGACTCTTTCACTTGATGAAGTCTTCATGCTTGAATGGCGTTGTGAACATGTCAGCTACCTTATCTTATCACTTTACATACTCCAACTATAAACACAAATTAAACTAGCATATTCCATCCTTCAAACTAATTATTTTTTTTTTTCGGGAGGGTATTCAAATTAATACTTTTAGTTATTATATGCTTAAAAAAGAAACTTACAAAGAAACTAAAATAATGTGATAGTTTCTCAGATACAATCAAATTATTTACAATGTTAGTCTTAAATAATATATACGGTTAACTAGATTAAATTAATATGTGTGACGTGATTCAAAACAATATAAACTTATTGGGCATGGACACTAATTATTATTTATTTGAGTAATGCTATTTAGCATCACTGGTGCTTGGCACCATATTAAGTTGGCATTGAATGATAAGTCAAATCAAGTGGGTCCTTTATTCATACATTTAATTTTACTTATCATTCAATGCCACATTAGTTGCCACGTAGACTGGTGCCAAGTACCACTGGTGCTACATAGTATTATTCTATTTAATTATTTTAGTAGAGAACACAAATATGTTTCAAGAACATATTCCTCTTTAGCAACCTCCACAAATAATTATTTAATAATTTATGGTGTAGTATTTAACTTCAAGAGCAAGATTACTATAAAAAAAAAAACTTCAAGAGCAAGATTAATCTTTAATGTTTATAATGATTAATTTCACTTCAATTCCGTTTGGGAAAAAAATTCACTTCAATTTCAAAATTAATATTTAGTGTAGTATTTATTACGGTTAATATCAATTTTAACTACTATCTTGGTCTCAAAAAGATAGTCTAATTTTCTTCACATAGATTAAAAAAATTCATTTAATAATATAGAAAAAGTAAATTTAAACATCATTTATTTATTATATCCTTTCATTAATTAATTATTCTAATGTAATAATTCTATTTTTATGATAACTATGCACATTAAATAGGGGTATATAAGAGAATTAATTTTTAACTATTTTTTAAAAAAGAAACTAGACCATATTTTAGTAAGAACGAAAAAAGAAAACTGAACCTTCTTTTTGCTATAGAGGTAGTACTATTTTAAATATGTAAGTTTTGAAATTGAAATTAGAATTGTAACTCCGACCACCGATTTTCCTTACGTGATAAATTGTAACTCCTATTTGATTTTTTTTTTTAATTTCAAACTCTTTTTGTACTTATTATCCTACTTATTATGTGATAAATGATTATAAATTTTTTTATAGAATGCAATAATGATATCATAAATTTAAATATATTTAAATACGATATCAACAATTATAGAAACCCAATGATCTAAAGTTTTTATTTTTTTGGAAGTACAATTGCATTCTGTATTATAGCTGGACAACCGTGCATATGTGTGTGTGTGTGTCATCTTGAAATACAACACAAAAAAATCATCAGTCAACCAAATGAAGTAATAATATAAACTCCTATACGGGGAACTATAAATATAATAAATGTAGACAAAATTCTATGTTAGGGGAAGCGGACCTAGGACCTCTAGGTCCCAATGCCTCAAGCACAGCCCCCTAACTAAATGAGCTAAGGCCTTATTCGAACCCAATGATCTAAATTTTTTTTACAGGAGCACAACGCGCACACACTGTACAGGAGCATCACACGTCATCTGACAAAACTATGGTAATGATTTAAAGTTATTCATTATTTTACTAGTTAAACCACCCGTGCAAAAAACTTATTAAAATATATTATTAGATAATTAAACATAAATCTGTAATATTTACACTCTTATAGAATATATAAAAATACAAGTATACATTAATTGAATCAATATGATCAACGGATTTAGTAATCGTAAGATTCAAGATCGTTTAAAAGATAACATACATTCTTATATATAATCATTCGTACATATATACAACAATGGAAAAAATACCTACTATCCATCTCATTTAAAAAAAAATGTAAAATACATTAAAAATCCAAATAAAACTAACAAATTCAAAAAAAATATAAAATGCATTAAAAAATTCAAATAACATTAAACTTACTAATATATATGGTGGAGCTAGTGAATTAACAAATTATGATGGATTAGAGTTTATTTTAGAATTAACATTTAAGATTTAGTATGTTAATTTATTAGTAAAGAAGATTAACAAACAAAACAAATAGGCAAAATGGTTAAAACTTAGTTGTTAAACTCAATGATCACAGGTTCAACTTTTCTCTAAGTTCTTTCACAAAAATTTTTGTTAAAAAGAAACGGAACAATTACCGTAAAATTTACCAAATAAAAAAGGCGAAAAAATCGCTGTACAAAAGGTTTGGAGATTTAAGTGGATTAATTAATATATAGATTATACTAAATTTTTGTCTATTACATTAACTAGTTGCATACCCTGTGCGTTACACGGAATAGAATTATTAGCAAAAAAATACTTAGTAATTTAAAAAACTAAATAATTATAATTTTATTACGTATTATTCGCTCATATATATATATATATGTATTACTAATATATATAAATAAAATGAAATTGAAATGAATAATTTACTTAACATAAAATTAATTAAATTGTCATTCTTAAAACAATACTCTTAAGTAATAAAAATGAGAATAAGGACTTTTTATAAAATTAATTTCATATTAAGTATGGAAATTAAGAAACCATAAAAAAGAGAGGATAAAAAATTTATACAACTCTAGAATTATTGTACACCCACATCTTTAGTCAATATAGTATAGATGATATTCATTTATTAGAATGAATTATTTTCACCTTTATTTTTTGTCATATATTCGTAAAAAAATTATTTTCGTATTTCTTCACTACTATTCACTAAATCTACTCTAAAAAATCTAAAGTACAAAGTTTCTTATTACTAAAGATTCAAGAAAGTAATATTACAATAAATAATAAATTCTATATAATTTACTATTTACCCCTAAAATTAATTTTTAACCACTTTTCGTTCTAAAAGATATTAAAAAATTTTTATTTTTATTCTAAATCATTATCATCAAATATTATTACTATTATATTCCCCAAATTAAATTTTTACCAATATATCAGTTTTCAGAAAAAAATAATAAATTAGTTAATATGCTAAACACATAGCTTTAGATTTTATGACGTGTGTTTTATCGTATTAAATTAAAGTAAATATTTTGGAACTGATTTAATTTTACTTTATTATTATATTATCAATCTCACGAGTAGGCACTTAATCGAAATAAGAAGAAATTTCAATAACCCAATACTTAAAATTTGTCTATTAACTGTTAGAATTTTGAAGGAATACTAAATTTTTAAAGATATCCTAAAAACTCACAGAATATATGTGACAAACATTAGTGAATAAAAAAAGCATATTATATATAGAATAAAAATATATATAAATTTTTATATATTATTATAAAATAAAATGATAATGGTTTGCAAAATATAAAATAAAATGATAGCAAAATGTAACAAATGGATAAGTATTATTTTTTTAAAATAGAATGAATAAGTATTATTATTATAAAATATAAAAAAATATAAAATATAAAAATAGGATATTGGTTTTGGGTTGGGGGGAACTTGCATATGACCGTTATCCACTTTAATATATATATATGTAAGATAAGATTATTAATTATATATTCTTATTAAATTACTTCTTAATATATATAATAAGTAAGTGTGGATGTTAAAAAAAAAACATTTTAGAACAAAAATGCTCATATATTTTACAATTCCTTATTTGTCCTCCAATTAATATCATATATAGTATTGTTATACTTTTAATCATAAATTCAATGCATATAATAATTACATATATCTAAAATTAGCATTTACCATATGTTTAATGAAAAGTGAAAGTTTAATTTCATCCGTTAGTTACTTTCTTCATCAACCTATCACTTTATATTCCATGGGTAGAAACGTACATACCCATTATATTGTTGCTTTTAATTTTGGCGTATTTGAAGTCCACTTCTATCACAATTTTATTTCCAATCTACAATTGCAATAATCATTTTGTGGAAGATATGTCACTCCTGAGATCACCATACGCGTTCATTAATACAAATTAACATCCTTTCTCTGAATTGAATAAAAAATTCTTTATGTATAAATTTTGTTTCTTGTTCTTTTTCACATTTTAAATATTTATATGCATTTGTGATTTTGGAAAACTCTATTAATAATTTGTTAATAGACTTTGAATTGCAGCTACAACTGGAAGTATATTATCCATAAATAAATCGTCAAGGAAAATTAATCATGAGCAAGAACATCCTTCAGGTAACCATATATTGAAATTTTTGCTGGTTCATTGGATAAGAATCGACACATTGAGAATCAACTACAATTGT
>CAVNYN010018039.1:0-15020 GCA_963692815.1 Nyctanthes arbor-tristis
CTTATGCAGATGCTTCTTGATTAGTTTTAATTCTATAATATGCTTGGTTTCATCTATTGTTTTGAAAGTATTATAAAATTGGTGGTTAAAAGGAGAACAACCTCACTCTTTTTGCTTAGAGGACGTACTTCAACTAGTTAGTGTGGATTTATGTTGAAACTGAGACAATCTGTTTGTTTATAGATGAGAACAAATGGTGAATATAGAGACTCAAATTTGTATTCCGAACCTGTAAACTTAGAGAGTGATGAATAAATAGCAAACTAATCTTACTCAATAATATAACTTCATGAACTTCATCATATATAAATAAGGAATTGTGCAATATCTGGATCTTTCTTTACAATTGAAAGATGTGGAAGATTGATAATTTCTCATGTCACGACCAATTGTAATAGTCTACATTGTTGTGTAATAGGCCATTGGTTGTTTTCTTTTCTTCCTTTTGGGACCTATATGCATTTACTGTTTCTATGGTTTTGTGAGATAATTAGTTGTTGTAAATGAGTTGTGGGCAGCACATGTGCCACATTAAGCAGAAGTTACACGTGTGAAACTGACTACATGCTACATGACCAAATCATAGTGACAAATGTTTCTCCACAGCATCTAGACTTATATTAACATTGTGTTAACCATCAAGTTAGTGAAGTGAATATGTGCTACCCAAGTCCTGGAGGCAAGTGACTTGTCGGAGTGGGATTTGCGAAGGTTGAAGGAAGGCATGTTGCTGCACGGAACAGAATCGTAACTTGGCTATATTGAATTTTATTGTGGCAGGATATCTAAATTAGTGTAGTTTGTGTAATCTTGATTCTTGTCACTCATCAATTTATGTAATTTAGTTAATATGCCATGGCCATGCCTCTTGTATTAAGCCCTTGTTTGATACTCTTCAACAAAACACATTATAATCTCACCTACCACTGATTTGATTATTGATTTGACAACTACTCATTTATAACCACAAATTTCAAACTTTTATTAAATTACACCACTCATTTCACCTTTTTATAATTTCTCTTTATAAATCAACTACCATAAATTGAATTAAACATTCCCTAAATCAGTTTAATTTGATCCACAACAATGGTGTGGATATTTCAGATGTTTGTAGTCAGCTTTTGTGAATTCAATCATTTCCATTTCCTTAGGTAACTTAAGTAGATGATCTTGACAACGAAAATCTTGATAGTGAAAGCTAATTAGATGGTTACAATTCATAGAACACAACCTTCTTGCAAATGAGAACATTGTTTCTTGCCCCGCCATGGTACTTCAAGAAAACTAGAATCCAGACTCCATAAAACCAAAGGCAATGCACAATATGTAGCGGTCACTGTAAACAAATCCACATATATGAGAAATAAAAACTCATAAATTTCTCTCATACTGGTAAATCACTTGTTTACATAATTGATTGAGCATGAATGCAAACTACACAAATTAAACGAATACATTTCCAGTGACAATCAAACATGAGTTACAACAATGAAAGATTCAATCAAAGTTTCTGCTCAACCCGCATCATGCTCCATGTAATTTCTCCAAATCTGGACGGCAATAAAAATAACAGATCATAGATCAGAAGAAAAATGAAATCATGACTATATGTGAGTTGATAGACTGTGTAGCAAATAGAAGACAGTGTCTACTACCTTTAGCACTATTTGAACCGACTTGATGATTTTATCATCTCAATGAAGCCCAGAGGAATAGATACAATATTTCATTTTTCAAGCTACTAATGCAGCAAGGGATTTTATCTGCAAATGACAGAAATTACCCATTGAACATCCATGTAGCTAAGCCCATTCAAATGCTAGAGTGAATTACCCATTGAAAAGAAGTGGGCTAATGATAAAAGAAAAAGACAGTTCCATATGGACCTTAAAGTAGAGTGAATTACAACACTTTTAGTACAAACAACTTTCACAGGACCAGAGGTATCAAAATTACTCTTCATCCATCCAAGCATGTGATCAAAAGATCTATTTTCCAGCACCAACACCACAATAGTTTTGATGGGCAGCTGCTGCTAGTAAGTATTAACAGAAAAAATTGAAAGTAATAGAAAAATTAAGAAAACAGGCCTCATTTTCTTGATTCTGAAGACGAGTGGCTTATACAACTCTAATGACTGGTTCTTTTGGTGGGTATGTGGAGACAATGAGTGGAAAAGCAAGAAAAAGCAAAAGAAGCCAATTAAATAAGAATAATCACTTTTTTGGCTACAGAGAAGTGGAGTGAGTGAAATGAATTGCTCAACAACTTATAATACTGAAAATTTATAGTATAAACTGTTTAGAACAAATATCTTTTCTGCATTTGGGGAATGGAAAGGATATTGAAAATGGGAAAGAAATCCAGAAATCTTGAAAAAAATGTTTCAATTTGTGTCAATTTTCGAACTCTTTTGGAAATTATTTGAGTGGGTGAATGGAATGAAACGTGTACAGATTTTCCATATTTTAAGCAAAAAATGTTTAGGAGATATACAATTTGAGTCTGTTCAATGTGAATGCTCTAATTCTTTGTTTATTCTTTTATGCCATACAAATATTTATTCAGTGGCATACAAACATTCAGTCAAATCCCCAAAACACAATTAAAAAGACAGAAAAAAATAGGGCAATCAAAGGAAAAAATGAAACAGAAAAAAATAAAAAAAATACCTCAATCTTACCTTTTAGGCAGCCGGATTTGTTACCACATTTTGCCCAAATCACCACACCAAAATAACAAAAAAAAAAAAAGGGTTATGGTCTACATTTCCGGCCCGATGGCCCGTAAGCAAACCGGGCAGCAAGAACAATATCTTAAAAAAAAAAAAAAAAAAAAAAACCTTAACCTTACCTTTAGGCTACCCGGATTTTACAGCACTGACAGAGAGAGAGCGCACGACCGAGAGAGAGAGACAGAGAGAGGGAGGCGTTGTCTGGGGCGTCGTCTCCTGCTCCGTCCGCTGGACCTCCTGCTAGTCGGCCGGAAAGTCAGGGGTTGGAGAGGGAGAGGGGAAGGACAGTTTTAATTTTAGGGTTCTGTGGTCTGGCCGATTTACCCAGGTTAGGGATTCAAATTCTCAAATTTCGAATTTTTTTTCATAGAAGTCCAGTCAGTGTCCACGAAAGATTCCACATTGGCATCTCGTGGTGTAACCCTTGAGAGTCACGCTGGTGAGCAAAACATTAACACAATGTTTATGTGTCAAATCATGATGGTGAAAATTTGACTATAGTTTAGCGTGTTTATGAAATTGATTTCATAAGAAAACTTAATCAAGTTCCGGGTCACTTCAACCACATGTTCGCGGGGTAAATTTAATAAATAGTCATTAAACTTTTAAATTGTAAATAATAACTCATTATACTTTGAAACGTAATTCAATACTCACAGAATTGTCATCATTGTTCACCATCCATGACTTTATTAACTCTGTTTACACACACGGTTAATGGTGTTATACACTTGGCTAACGGTGTAAAGTATGAATTAACTTTACTCACTAAATTTAAGAATGAGTTAATAAACACTAACTAAACTTTGAAAGCATAACTACCGACAGGTCAAGTTGCGACGGACCCGTGATCTGCCCGAACCCAACCCATTGACATCAAAAGCATAAAGCAATCCATAAATTTCTTACATAGTAGTAACCAAAAACCAAATATTAATAAACTTCTCTACCCAAGTGTTTCATTTGTGTTACACTCAATATTCAGCAATACTTTGAAAGTTTAGTGAGTGTTGGATTACGTTTTAAAGTTTAGTGAATAAATGGTTATTGATTGAAAGTTTAGTGTTGAATTACATTCAAAGTTCAATCAACAGGTAGTTATGCTTTCAAAGTTTAATGAGTATTTATTACCTCACTATTAAATTTAGCAAGAAAAGTTAGTTCATACTTTAAACTGTTAGCCACGTGTATAACACTGTTAACCATGTGTGCAAACGGAGTTAATGAAATGATGGATGATGAACCATGTCAAAAGTTCAGTGAGTATAATGAGTTAGTAGTTACAATTTAAAAGTTCATTAATCATTTATTAAATTTACCCCACGTTCTTTAAAAAATTAATTTGACACCCAATTAAATATTCTTTAAAAAATTATTTTTCGTAATTATTTATATTCCTTTTTAATTATGCATGATCCTCGAAAATTGAATATCATTATCGAACTCTTTTTTTTTTTTTTTTAAATAAGACAGTAAATTCTTGGTTTTTATGAGTGATGAAAATTTATATAGTATATGAGAGTTTCATTATATATATATATATATATTTACGTTTTATTTAACCAAATTTAATTTTGAAATAGAATGAAAGAAAATGAGCGTGCCAACTAACACATGCTCACTTTCTAGTAAGGATGACAATTTAAACCGACCCGACTGAAAATCGATGGGGCCCCAATTCGAATGAGGTAAAATTATTTCCCCCCCGGGTCACCGATACAACTGAGCTGGTCAAATTCAGGGCAAAATGGATCGCTAGTTGGGATGGGTTAGGCTCAACCCGATCCACATAGTCCACATCCCGCTTAAATTTTAAAATAAAAAATAAATTAAAAATATTGAAACGCAACAATAAAAATATTTTAAAAAGAATATAAATGAATTGGTAAATGGGTCAAAATCCTGACCCGACTCGCCCCGAAGTTTGGCGGGTCGTAGAGCAGGGCAAGTCACGAAATTTCGTTCTGTGTGGTCAGGGGCCAACCCGATCCACTCCAAACATGACCCCTTGCCATCCCTACGTTTTAGTTTTCACAAGTCAATTCTCAAAATTCAATTTCATACACACCGTTATATTAAACCGATCCCTATACTTAATTAGTTTTGCAGTTGCACTTCTAATTGTGGGAGGCCCTATGGCAAAAAGATAAATAAAATCAAACGCAACATTAATTTTTCTTTTTTCTTTTTATTTTTTGAAAGAACAACATTAATTTTTCTATAAACCGTTTTTATTTAAAAATAGAATTTGGTCCAAGCCAATTATGAGACTCACTTATACTAACAATCTCTACTAATTATTACCATAAAAATTATTTTTATTTTAAAATAGAAATTATTTGTGAACGACCCCGACTACCAATTACAAGTAATCACATGTACAAAACTGTGTGTGGTTTCACAAAATTATAGATGATTTTCTAATTTGACGTTTTGCAATTGATAGTATAGCGGAACCCTACTTGGCTTTATAGAAAAGTTGTGACCGAATGTTTTCTTATACCTCTGAATATCTATCATCTCCCAATATAGCGCATTTACATTGACCTGTCGACTAATGTGGGGTGGTACTGATACAAAACAGTACACTTGAAATTGTTGGACTATATGGTGCAAGTGTGTAGTCCTCTTCCAGATCAAACTTTTTTTGTTTTATTTGATTGTTATGAGAGCAAGGTTCGAAGTATTTGAAAAGACTCATTTACGCAAAAGGCTCGTAGTGTTTAAGTTCATTGTGAAAATGGCTCCTAACCTTTCCTTCTTGCACTAAACAACCTTAACCTCTGTATTAGTTGCGGGCTCGTCCTTTGTCAAATTTTGGACCAACCTCGTTAGTTTTTTTAATTGAACCAACGTCGTTTGGTCGCCGCTAAAATCCATTTATTTTCTTTAAATTTACTAAAATGCCCTGAAGGTGAATAACATAAATACTTATTTACACGAATGACTCCTAACGTTTAAAAGTTCTGCAAAAATGGTTAATCAATTGAATGTGTGGATACATAATTTGATAAACTGGACTTATAATTTAAAATCACCTAATGATAATGATGGCCTCAACCGTTGATACCTAATAGCATTATTCTAAATGAATAAGAACATATCCAATGCATAATTCAAAAAAAAAAAAAAAAGAAAAGAACATATCCAATGCAACAATGTTAAAGGAATATTGTTTTTTGACAAATGACGAAATGACCAAAAAGATGTATATGTGGCAAACTAAACGCTTGACATTATCATCAAAGGCAATGTCATCTCTTGGCACTTTCCTTAAGAATGTTTACCATTAATGTAATCAATTACTAAAATTTTCTCTTTTTGCTTTTGTTTTTTTGTTTTTTAAAGAATCTAACAATTTGTCACATTTACACCATCAATATTTTTTGCATTGGAGACATTTCTTAGCGTAATGTCAATATATACTCACCATCTAATGCCACTTATTGATATGATGATAACCAGCAGCGATAAAAAAAATTATTTTAAACGAATAATGACATCATCATCCCGTGGGGTAGTTTTTTTGTGATCATTAATTAATGATAAAGCAATACTAAGTAACAATGGCGGTGTTGAGCACCAGACTAGACGGTAACATATGACAATAACAAATAGAGTTAAAGACACGCATATGTGATATATTTAATTAAACTTATCATTTAATATCACATAGACTATTGTTGAGCACCAATAGTGCTATATTGCTATATAATATTATTCTAAATGATAGATGTAATTAAATGTAAGGACATGTGTGCAATATATATATAATAATAAGAGAAAGTTGGCTTTTTCCGCTTATTTTCTGGCTTGAGCACCAATAGTGCTACATTGCTATACAATATTATTCTAAATGATAAATGTAATTAAATGTAAGAACGTGTGTAATATATATATATATATAATAAGAGAAATATGGCTTTTCCCGCTTATTTTCTTGCTCTGTAAGATTTCTGGCTCCATAAGATTTCTAGTGACATCATTTAATTACATTTTTTTGTATTTTTCATCTTTTTTTTTTTTTGAAAAATTGTTACGCTAATTTATTAAATGATATTTACTTTTCCCTTTATTAACTCATATCCTATAATCAATTTTCAATAGTTTCTTTAGCCAACTATTTTGAATTAGTGATATGTCACTTATCAAATTGAACATGAAATTAATTGGGAGTTCTATTTAAAAAAAACAAATAGTAATCTTTCTAATTCGAAACGCATGCATAGTACACCTCTAAACGAATAAATTTCTAAAAATCTATAACTTTATCTTAAATTTCAATCTTTAATGATTTTTGAAGAAATCATAAATTATACTTTCTGAATTTGAATAATCAAATCTGAATTTTTTAAAATTATACTACTCCAATCTTCCGATTTTATAATTAATATAAATTGGAACTTTCTGATAATTTCCCATTGGAAAAAATAGATCAATTTGTCTCATTTTAAATTTGATCTTACTGCATATAGATTTGGATTATTTATTTGAGAGATAGACCGAATATTGATACAGTTGCACTAACAAATTTTAAACATTTTTCTTTTAATTGAATTACCTCAATTAATTTTTATCTATATATACATAACTAACTAGTGCTATAATTTAAACAAGTGTTATATTTGTTAGATTTCTCATATTCTAGACATGAGGTCTTGGGTTGGAACACATCTGACCCTCTCCTCCCCTATACATACTGTATAAAAAAAGAATTAACTGGTGCAAAAAGTATTACCGATGAATAAGTTTAAATATAATAAAATGATTATAAAAACTTATGTCTCATAATACTAATATGACTTAACTAGCTGTATTAATTAATAATTTATATGAAATTTTTGTATAAAAATTCATTGACATTTGTTATTAGAGTAATTCTTCCGATCTCATGTTTATCTGATATAAATAACTGATATTGGTTCTTCCTTCCTTCCCTTATATCAAATGTATTAAAAAAAAGAAAAGAAAAGAATTAACCAGTGCAAAAAGTGTTACCGATAAATAAATTAAAATATGATATAATGTTTATAAAATTTTATGTCTCATAATACTAATATATGACTCAACTGGTTGTCTTAATAATTTATTAAATTTTTTATACAAATTCATTGACATTTGTTATTAGAGTAATTCTAAGTAGACATATTTATCTGATATGAATAACTAATATTTGTTAGTTGACAAATATGAATTAGTTGTTTATATGTAAGAAGTGAATTTGAAGGCTCACAATCATCCAATATATAGTTAACAACTAAACATGTCACTTTTTCATGCTAGATAAATATGTCTCTCAGTATTATGACGATTATTATTACTTTTAGATCTCGTGCAACGCACAAGTAAAGATATATATATATATATATATGAATCAACAGTTTGTCTGACTCAATTTGATTGTGGGCTCAATTAAAACTGATTTTCTCGCTCATTGTCTAGCTCCTTTAAAAAACCAATTGATAATGTTATTATTCTATTATTATAATTATACTTTTCTTTATTGTTATACTTTTTATTTTAATTAATTAATTTAATATTTTTATTTCAAAACTCTATCTATATATTACATTTTAATCAATTTTACTATGTCCAATTTTATAATTTCATGATTTTATGTTCTCCTAATATATTATATTTTATTTTCTCAGCATAATATGTCCGTGAGACACACGAGTGTTAAACATATTAGCCCGTAAATGTACGGGTGTGAAACCAATATAGATTATATTATCGGGTTCTATTGCCTTTAAAGAAAATAAAAAATAAGAATTAATAAAAAAAATTATTGGTTCACTTATTTTACTTTTTCTTATTGCTATGTTTTTCCTTTTAATCAATTAATTTAAAATTTTTATTTCGAAACTCTATCTACATATTAATTTAATATTTTTATTTCAGCACTCTATCTACATATTATATTTAATATTTTTATTTTGAGACTTTATTTATATATTAATTTAATATTTTTATTTCAAAACTCTATCTACATATTACATTTTAATCAATTTTACTATATCCGATTATATAATTTCATGATTTTATATCCTCCTAATATATTATGTTTTACTTTCTCAGCATAATATGTCTATGAAACACACAAGTGTTAAACATAGCAGTCCGTAATTATATGGGTGTGAAACTAATATAGATTATACTATCTGGTTTTATTGCCTGTAAAGAAAATACAAAATAAGAATTAATAAAAAAATTATAGGTTCATTTATTATACTTTGTCTTATTTTTATGTTTTTCCTTTGAATCATTTAATTTAATATTTATATTTATAAACTCTATCTACATATTACATTTTAATTAGATATATCTCACATTTACCTAATAAGCTTGAATTACATAAAAATAGATAATATATCAATCTTGATTTCAGTATTACTTTTCCTTATTATTATACTTTTCTTTTTATTCATTTAATTTAATATTTTTATTTTGAGACTCTATCTATCTATTATAATTTCGTGAGATATATCTCATGTTTACCTAATGAATTTTAATTTTATTTTGTTCGATTGTGTAATTTTATCATTTTATATTCTTCTGCTCTATTGTATTTTTTTGTCAGCATAATATATCCGTGAAACGCACGGGTGTGAAGCATATTGTGTCTGTGAAACACACGAGAGTGAAACTAATATATATTATACTATCGGATTTTATTATCTTTAAACGAAATGAAAATATGAATTAATAAAAAAATTATTGGATCAATTATTATACTTTTCCTTTTAACCATTTAATTTAATATTTTTATTTTAAAACTCTATCTACATATTACATTTTGATTAGATATATCTTATATTTTCCTAATAAATTTTAATTACATGAAAATAGATAATATACCAATCAAGATTTCAATATTATTATTTATTATTATATATATTTTTTAATTATTTAATTTAATATTTTTTTGAGATTCTATCTAGGTATTATATTTTGGTTAGATATATCTCATAATTGCCTAATGAATTTCAATTTTACTTTGTTCGATTGTATAATTTCATGATTTATGTTCTCTTGCTCTATTGTATTTTACTTTGTCACTATAATATGTCCATAAAACACACGATTGTGAAGCATATATAGTATGTCTGTAAATGCACGTGTGTGAAACTAAATATAGAATTATGCTATCAAGTTTTATTGTCTTTAAAGGAAATTAAAAATAAGAATTAATAAAAAAATTATTGATTCATCGAGATATCGATGAACTAATAACAAAAATTTAAAACTATGTCAACAAAATAAAGAAATGATTGTATACTACTTACAAATATAAAATACATATTAATTCCATGCAAGTTGTGTTTTTCAGCTTCTTTATAACATTAAATTTAACAAGTACAATTATATTATATTTTATATATGAAATTTCTTTAGAACTGTTGCATGGGCGGAAATCTAGTTCTAGTATATTAAACATGACTATTTTTTAATACTAATTGAGATCGGAAGAGCACACGTCTTTTAATAGTTATGTCAAACGTCTTACATTTTAAATGTATTCTATATTAATGGAATATAGCTGTGAAAGTGAACATTTTTCACACGGTGCACTGTGAACATTTAAACACTTCTCTGATTGACAACCCTGATTATTATATATGATAGAAAATCTCAAACTTTATTATAGTATAAGTTATAAAAGTGAAATAAAGGAGATCACACAATAATAACTTTCCTACTCTAATATACTAACTAATAATAATAAATATCCTAAAATAAAACATTAATACGCGCTATATTAAAAATGGCATTGTGCCTATTAATGGAAAATTGAACTTATTTCAAGGCAGGTATGTATCCATAAATCCCGTTTTCCCCGATCGACTATTTATTTTTCAAGACAATCATCATCTGAATATTGTGCTTTTGCACGAAGCTTTTCAGCATGACATCTTACAATTCTCTGTTTCTGTTTTCTATCATGATTTTGAGTTTTTTGCATGTGAATTGGGCAGAAAACGTCACAAGATATACGTTTAGGACTTGTTTTGTTTCATCACCTGTTATTAGATCATCATTCAAGTATTCAGTCGCTCCTATTGTTACTCTCCCAATAGGGACCCCACCACAGCTTCAGCCAATGGTGTTGGATACGGGTAGCCAAATTTCATGGACTCCATGCGAGAAAAAGTCGTTCAACCCTTCTCGCTCTTCTTCTTTCTCAAACCTCCCGTGTAAGAGCCCCATCTGCGTACCTCGAGATCCCGATTTTACCCTCCTAACTACATGCCAAAATAATCTGTCACTACTCTTATTTCTATGCAGACGGGACTTCAGCTGAGGGCAATCTCGTCACTGATAATTTCAAACTTTCACCTGCCGAAAATACCCCTCCTGTTGTTTTTGGTTGCGCCGCAAGCCCGCCCCAGGAGTCTGACGGCATTTTGGGAATGAATCTTGGGCGGCTTTCGTTTCCCTCCCAAACTAAAATCCCAAAATTTTCCTACTGCCTGCCATTCAGGCAAGGCACTCCGAAGACGCCCCCGACCGGAACATTTTACATCGGAGAGAACCCGAATTCACGCACATTTAAGTATGTCAATCTCTTGTTCTTTCCTCAACTTCAGAAATCGCCAAATTTTGATCACTTCGCGTACACTGTTCCATTGACGGGGATAACAGTCAATGGCAAGAAACTCGACATACCAGTATCGGTTTTCCGGCTGGATAGAACAGGTTCTGGCCAGACAATGATTGATTCCGGCGCTCAATACACATTTTTAGTAGATGAAGCATACACTAAGGTCAGAGAGGAAGTTGTGAGGATGGCGGGGAAAATGCTAAAGAAAGGGTATGTGCATGGAGGAACGATGGATATGTGTTTTGATGGAAACCCTATTGAGATCCAACGGTTTATAGGCGATATGGTTTTTGAATTTGAAAAGGGTGTAGAAATTTTGATCAATAAGGAGAGGGTTTTGGATAACGTTGGAGGTGGGATCCACTGTGTCGGGATCGGACGGTCATCGTTGCTGGGGGCCCCGAGTAACACTCTCGGCAATTTTCATCAGCAAAATCTGTGGGTGGAATATGATCTGGCTGGTCGTCGTGTGGGATTCAGTGCAGCTGACTGCAGCATATCAGTTTAAAATAAGTCGTATATAGCATAATAAGTCGTGTACATTTTGCAAGAGCAATTGGAATGTGAAAAGGAGAAATGAAGGGGGGAAATTTAAAGGAGCAACGAGGGATAATTCCGCCGTACATATGCGGGAGATTATTTTTGGGGGAATATTTGGCTTTTTGAGTTTTTGATGTACATTATCTGGCTAACGCTTTTTTGGGGGAATATTTGGAAATTTAATATGAGGTTTTGTCCATGTTAGATATGCTCTAATGGAATAAATTCTGCTAAAATTTAGTGCTTCCTAGAGTTAATTATTATAAATATTAATTCAAACACTCCAACTGACTCTCTTAGAGCATTTATATTGATAGTGTTAAAATTAATTATCTATATAAGTAAAAAGTAGAGTTTTTAGTGATTGTTAAAAGACATCTAAACAAGTTAAATTTAGAGAAAATTATAAAAAATGATCACTTTTAATATGTCAAGTTCAAAAGTGTCCACTTTTTAAATCTATGCAAAAATGTCAATTTTCTCATTTTTAAGACAAAATTACCTCTAAATAAAAATTCTAATATCAATTCTAAAAACCTTCTTTGATCTCCTCATCCGGCCACCAGTCCAAGTAATTGAACTCATCAAAATCTTCCTTGACGCCTACTGAACAGTAAACAATGTCCAAACAACCCGCGAAAACGGAATTTCATAATTAAAGAAATCGTAAATCAAGACTTGCATCACATGTTCATCGTCAAATCTGTAACAATTAGGCAAGAATTCGATGTAGGTGCAGAAGGGAAAGTTGCTTAAAATAGCAAAACGAAGTCAACAACATTGGTTTGTGACCGAATTCGCCGACGCGTAAGGCCTGTAGCATGCACGCGCAGACAACGCGTGAATCTCAACTGTCGAGAAAGAAAACTATCTAGATTTATAGTATATAACTGTTGAGATCTACGATTTAACAATATAGATATACATATAAATTATATGGACATTTTTTTATCAAACTGTAGTGTCAAGAATCAGCATTCATAATTATAAGAAAAATTCTAGGGGAACATGAAAAAAGAAACATTATTGTATAACATTCATATGTGGTACACTTATATTGAATGGTAAAAAAATAGTCATATAATCATCACTCAATGAATATGTGCCACATGAAAATGTCGTCTAATAATATACCCTTTTCATGTCTCCATAGAATTGCTCTAATTATGTAGATATAAAAATAAATTATAGAGATATACATATATAAAGAAAAATTATTGCTTACGACTAATAATGTAATTTTATTTAAAAAATTACCATTTGGTACAAGTTTTTTTAGATGAGCCATATTTAAACTTGCTTTTTTGAATTTGGCCATTTTAGAAATTATCTTTTAAATTTAACTATTTATTTGTGCTACATTAGTGAATCTAACTAAGAGTGTTAAATTTAATCATCAATTTAATAGTCAAATGATGGGCCAATCCCAATTTAATTAAAAAAAATAATATCACATAAAGTGTTAAGTTTATTATTAGTTTTAATAATAAAAATAATTTGTTAAATTAAATGCTTTTAACAACCACTTTACACCATCAATGTAGATTATTTTTTGAGTTGTTAACTAAGAACTCCACTAACAACCTATTTTAACACTACCAATATAGATATTCTTAGACAAGTTTATACTCAAAACTTTTACTCCACACTTATTTATTTGTCATTATTTTTACCTTTAATACAAATTGACACCTTTAAATTCAATAGTTGATCTCAATATTTTGAAGTGGCCTAATTATTTTGATTAAAAACATGTGATTGCCTTTTGACTCCACTTATGGGGATGACAATTAATGTGCCAACGTAATCCAATGGCTTTTTTTTTTGTTTCCTTTCGTTATAAATTACACTACAAAGTGTTATAATAACTACACATATTAAAGGTGATAGTTTATGTGGTAAAGAGTAATTAGCTCTGAGTTTGAGTTATACCCTTCTCCAAAGTAGTGAAAATTGCATGAAAAATAAATCAAATAACTACACTAATAAGTAAACTCTATTTTTTTTATAAAAAATATATATTTTTTAAAATTAAATTTATATACCAGGCTAAAATGTAGCACTAATTTCATAGAATAATATTTCGAAAGGTAAAATTAAACCACCATGCAATATTTCTCAACTACTAGCAAATTCGTAGTCCTTTTCTCTATCCCCGACGATTGTCCTCATTTCTTCCACACGAACACATCGGCCTCATATTTCGAAGGGTCACTTGATTGTATAAAAAATTTAAAAACAATTTTTGGCGAAAATTACGTTCACTACATATTAATGGTCCGATGTCATTGATGTTGCTCGAGCAAATATTTTATCATTAATAATGTCCAAGCACCAAACATGGGGTAAGATAATGGCCATACCAAACAGTTATATGGCAAGCTATCAACACACCACCACCCTATCTCAAATCACACACCGGGTGATATTATATCACAACATCCATCTAGTGCCATAATGACACTAGCACCAGTTGCCCAGTGCTCAAAGATTTTTATTTTATTTTTATTTATATATATATATATATATATATTGCCCTTCATTAGTGGTGCACTTTTCTGTTTTACAAATATACTTCACCACCGCAAATACATTTGCAACTGAAATTATTTTGTCAATATGTTACCTGTGTGATTCTGTATGTCAATCGAAAAAGAGGTATGGATGAACCGCACGAGGATGTCCAAAGAGAGGACACCGAAACGGTTTCCCATGAGGCCATGATATGCTCTGATCAGTATAAAGAAAACGTCCAAAGATGCTTCACGAGAATCATTAGTTCTAATAACTTCGTAAGGCCAATCAAATGAAGACACCAACATGGTGCAAAAAGCCACAAAATGCGGTGGTCGTGACACCCCACACCAGGTTAAAAATGCAGTTCTCCATAGAAAATTTCGTTCTCCATATGGTTTTCAAGTATTCTGAAATCAATATATTTTAAGAATGACGGAGATCACTTTTCAGAAGCCTAAAACAACAATCTTTTATTTCAAGGAAAAAATGTAGATAGAAGAGCACAATAATAGGACGTCTGTTTGCGTTTATGCACACTTAAACTGTCCTATGCAAAGCAAAGCAAAGCACAGGGAAAACTATGACACTAATCTTCTGTGTAACCAAAAAAAAAAAAAAAAAAAA
>CAVNYN010018062.1:954-57763 GCA_963692815.1 Nyctanthes arbor-tristis
TATCATTGTTGTCAAAATTTGAGAAGATTGATTTTGGGTTGAACAAGACATTATCGGTGGTCAGCCTTCTCTAGCAATTGCAGTTGCCAGCTAACAAAGTGGGTAGGTGGGCATTGGGCTGTTTGGCCAAGCATAAAAAGACGCTAATTACTTATAAGTTCAATACTTTCTATAAAGATTTACGAGTCAGTAAGACTTGACAACTACTTTCTAAAAAAGGTAATTCCTTACTAACACTTGTGTTTTTAAAAAGTAACTTCAACATATTCAAATTATTTTTCTTTAAACAGAACTGATATAAGATTTATTTAAAAATTATTTTTTAAGTATAATCAAGTATTGCATAAGAAAAATAAGTTGATTTAAAAATAATTTTAAGCATAATCAAGTATTGCATAACAAACATACCTTTATTGCTCTCATCGAGAACCGCATTCAATAGAATTAGTGCGTCAAAATAAATAAAGAAATCTTAAAGCCCTATTTGAAGCATCGCGTCAACTTCAACTAGATTCAGTTCATTGTATTTATTACAATTTTCCTCAACTTGAAAACCTGCATATCCAAAGTATTCATGGCGTTCTAGTGGGAGAAAAAGTTCCGCGAAAGAAGCAGTTTTTACGGGTGAGTTCCTTTATAATGGCCTGGTACTTTTTCTCCTATTCAACTTATAAGCATTTCTGTTATCTTCATCACTTCACGGTACCGACTTGCATAGGATCAAGAAAAACGAGGATCAGCTTTTATGTTCTTATGAAATGCTGTAGCGGTATATGCTTAATTGAATAATTGGTTTTCTGGACATTTATATGTTGTTTAGTTTACGAGATTTTGCTAAAATCATACAAGGGTGGTAATGCTATTTTCTTTTTCTTTCTTGATTTTCTGATGTATCTTGTGTTAGTTATTAACATTGATAGGATCATTGCTCCGAATTTTGAACTTCTTGTTAAGTATCTTTGTGTGTTTTAGTGTGTGCGCCTGGGAAGATTTTGTGAATTGTAACTGTTGATATCGAGAGCAGTGCCTTGTTTGGTTGGTTTTTCTGTTTTTAGTTTATTTTTTTGGCCTTGAAACATTTGAAATTTTGAACTGTGTTCGATTCGCTCACTTACGCATGATGGTTTGGAAGACTGGCAGGGCGGATCTAGTTGGTCGGCGAGGAGTGGAAGACTAAACTCCACATGGAGAAAACAATAAATTCGCGTATTTATATTTTTAAGCATATCGCATTGATTACTGTTCCAATACCATTAAGATGGAATTTTTCAAGTGCTGGTGCAAATTGAGAAGGATTTATGCTATCATTTGCACTTTACATGATCAATTGGTGACCCAAGTGAATATTTGTCGCGATATTCTTTGAACTTCAATTTTTAATTTCTTGAAAAAGATCTATGCTTAATAGCTACGTATTTTTTTAATGATGTTAACCTTCCTGTGCTGGATGCGGTGTCTGTTTTATGTTCTCTTTGAGACAACACGTGTTATATCCATGTATTTATGTATTTCTGTTTAATGGAAGTTGGAAATATTGCATGATCATAACACTGTAAGCTAGTTGAAACTTGAGATATGTGATACAATGGAGCTTTAATAATCCCAAAATTTTGGAGATATCTTTTACGAGTAACTATGGGATGATTCCGTCTAATATTTATGCTAGTTGCTGTTACCCACTATCTTCCTTCTTGGAGCCTATAAACTGTTGACATATTTACTAAAGCTTTTCCATGGATTCCTCATAACTTGCCATTTCAATTTAGGTGGTCATTTACTTTTGTTACCTAGCTTGAGGGTGCTTCCATTATCCCAAATTCATCGACTGTCTGACTAGTAATTAAGAGACGATTTTGGTTTGTGTTAATAGCCGTTTGCCTTTTCCCTTCATCAATATTAGGGTTGCCATAATTTTTGAAATTTCTGCTCTTTTTTTGTCCCTCTTCTCGCTTGCCTCATTTGTGTCCCTTCGCTGATCACTCAGTTTCTCTTATCTCAGATAATGGCCGATTGGACTAAATTACCTGTTGATGTTTTGGGGCTTATTGCAAGAAAGCTGCATTTTGTGGAGGATCGTATAAGATTTGTCTTGGTCTGCAAGTCATGGAGAACGGCTATTCTTCAAAATGGTGGCTATTCGTGCTCTCTGCTTCCTTGGTTGATACTGACAGAGAAGGAAGGAAGTGATAGGCGTTGAGTTTACAGTCCTTTTAACAAGAAGGTTTATGAGCTTTCCTTGCCAGAAATCGTGGAAGGCACTGCTGGGGTTCACCTCATGGTTGGTTGGTTACTCTGGATGCTGCATATAATATGAATTTATTGAACCCCCTGTCACGAGTTCAGATTTTTCACCCACCTCTACATAGGTGCTCAAATCTGAAAGGTCTTGTCTGCTGTCCTGAATCATTTCGCAATTCATTTGTCTGCAAAGCTGTACTATCCTCAGACCCATCTTCAGCAAACTGTGTAGTTTTGGCAATCTATTCTAACAATAAGCTTGCTTTTGCAAAGCCAGGTGATGTAGCTTGGACTCCATTTCAATGTGGTCCTTTGCTTCTGAATGATGCCATCTGTTTTGCTGGGAACTTCTATGCAATTGATGCTTCTGGAAACATTACGATCTTCAATTTCGAAGGTTCTCGTTTAAAGACCATATCTTTACCAATACAGGATGTTGATGATGAACTGGGTGAAATCTCTGTCTATCTTGTGGAGCTAGGAGGGAAAATGCATGTGGTCCGAAGAATTATGTATGACACTAAAGTTTATGATATCCCGGTTCTTAGAACATGGAATTTGGGGGTCTACCTGGTGGATGTCTGCACTGAGAAGTGGGAGGAAGTGAAGTGTCTGGGTGACTGGTCTATCTTTATTGGAAATAATCACTCTTTCTCCATTTCAGCTTCTGAATACCCAGACTGCCGTGGGAATTGCATATATTTCACTGATGACTATTCTGGACTGTACTACAATACGACAACTTACTCAGCATATGACATGGGTACTTATGATATGGACGGCCCCAGGATACAAACTTTTCTTCAAGAGGATGTCTCTGAATTCAGGTTTTCTTTACCATTTTGGATCAAGCCCAGTTTTTGGTAAGTTGCAGCTCTTATAATTGGCTAAATGTTATCTATTCCTTTTCTGATGATTTCCTATTTCTTGGTTGATCTTAGTGTTATTATTCCTGTAATTGCACGGTTTTTGGTTGAGGTGATCATGCACAAATCCATTAAGATAAGATACAAGGTCCTTTAGGCAGGTTACCTTCCAAATTAGCACAGTTATTCTCTCAGTTTTTTTCCTGCCTCCACCCTTCTTGGGGAAGCATTTCGGTTCAATAAGCTCATTATCTTGTTTATGATATCTTAAGCTCAATATATCTTTCAACGTGTCATCGGCATTTTTTTTTTTTAACTTTATTTTGTTGGTTTTTTGTACCTAATAGTTTTTATATAAAATCACTGGTTTCATCATTTAAAAGATCTGGTCATTCTTATGCCAAGGCTTTACAGATGCAGATGGCATTGTCTTTTTTTCGTTTTCTAAATTCTGATCTCCCAACAACCCTCCCATCCCCACAACCCACACACACCAAAAAAAAAAGGGGTTATTTCAATGACTGCACCATATTGGAGAATATTGCATTTAAAAATAAAAACAGCCCAACTATCACCTTTTTGGAGAAAAGCAACTGATAGAAGACGAGAACTAGAATCATCGGGTCGGATCATGTGGAAGTTTAGACTAAAGTACTCTATTATCTATTTGGAAATACTGATGGCGGTTTATCATGCATTTGTTGGTGCCTATATGCCAATTTCTGTTGTTGTCCTTGAATCATGGGGAATCCTCCTGTGTGGTGGTGACAAGCAAGCATTAACTCCTTGTGGGTGCTTGGGCTTGTGCCAACACTTCGTGTCTCAAGTTTGTTTTGTGCCCCATAGTTTCTGTGAAGATGTCATCCCTGTTGTGAAACATGAGTTTTTATGGTTCCATTCTGGCTCAATAACTGTTAAAACTCCCAAAATCTTATGGATCTAAAATTGTGCTTGGCTACCAGTTACAATCAGTTATTCCTTATGTCATCGCTTTGATACTGGCTGAATTTCTTCTTCCTCCTTCATCTATTTCCCATAGTCCTGCAACCTTATGTGAAGCCAACTTTCCTCACTACAAATGTCCATCATTGTGATTATGTTCATCATGGAGCTTAAAAGCTTGGCTTTCATAACCAGAAGCATTCCTCATGGGGCGCAATTAATCCTTCTCAAATTTACTTCTTTCAGTTGGACTCCTGACCAAAACCTACCATAACAGTGGTGGACCCGGACATTTTTTTTCAATTTTGTATGGAAAAAAATTATTTTTTTACATATATCTTGAGTCAAATTAGTCTTTCTTTTGTTATAGTCCATGTAGAAGAACTTTCTATATTTGTCCCTATACCACAAACACATATCATCTTGTAGTGCATCAGAAAAGAATCACGAGCGGGAATGAAGTTAATAGATGTGATAAATGCAGGGTGCTGCACAAATATTGCTCTCTTTAAGTGAAGTTCTAGTGGAGGTTTGAGATTCTGCCACTCTGGAGGAATTGTGCTTTGTTCTAGTTTTAAGTAACATTCTTATTATTTTGTTTGATACCTTGCTGTTTGCAGTGAGACAGCATTGAACAAGATAATGATAATGTTACTTTGACAACATTTGTTACTTTGCTAAGTTGCATTCTCCTATGGCTACTCTGTAAAGAGGAGTTTTACAACTAAACTTCTGTTTGTTGAAGCCTTTAACATAATAAATGTGCATTCATTTTGATCTACATACGTGCATTCATTTTGATCTACATATCAAATTTACTTTCCGATGAGAAGATGTGATCCTTTTTAATAGATGGATAACTTTTTATAGCTTGTAGCACAGAAATCCACCAGTGTCTTCGATACTATTGAATACATCTATGTTTACCCCAGTAAACTACTTATTGCAATCTTCCAAAATCTCTGGATGACTTTTTAAAAGATGCCATCAAATAAATGCATGTTTGTCTGGGCTACTTTTTTAGAAAGTCATTAGCTGTTTTCTAGAATGTTTTTAGCAGATATGGAATGGATCTCATGAATTATTTTTTATTTTATTTTATTTTATTCTTTTCCAAGAGTTCGTTAGGAGATGAAAATTGTGCTGTGGAGGGTAGATTTTCTTAACTGTGGTCTCAAAGTGGACTTGCTGATTGTAGGACTTGAAAGTTACCATCATAACTTGATTCCCGTTAACGGTGCTGATATGTATTATCCTTTACCTTTATATGCAAAATAAAGTCAATGGTGAAGGAACAGCATTACAAGAGTTCAAGGGCATGAACTTAATGTATGGATATGTCCTTGTATGAAAAGAAAAAAAATCTTGAATGGTATTAAAAATTTTGAATTTTAATATTTCTTATTCTGAAAGTCAGTGTTAACAATAGCCATGTGAGCAGGCAGGTGGAAGACTAATAATTACTTTCTAGTTACCTTGCTATCACTCCGTTCTTCTAGTGTAGCAATTCTGAAAATTTTCTCTGATGATAATTTTCTCTTTCTTCTACCAGAGCAACTGGAGTCTGGAGTAGACAGAAGAGAGGAGCAGCAGTAGGGTGGCGTTGGCTGGACACATGTAAAAACAAGTTTCTGATGTGGCAAAATGAACAGCTTCTGCAGATACCATTACCTTGAAAAAAGTCATCTTCCTTTTGTTGTTGTTTGATAATACCAGTGAAATAGTTACAAAAGCTATAATTAATCTGGTATTTTGACTTGTATGCTATGTTGTAGGCAATGGTTGCATATGATGCAGCTATCATTTTGTAATCTGAAGCAAACCAGAAGCTTTAGACTTGTTTGATACAACTCTATGTAAGACTTTTGAGAAAGGTATCTCTACTTCTAGTGAAGCCAAATTTGCTGGTTTATAGGAAAATGATGTTTGTAGATAATTGTTTTTATGGAATGGTGCACAGAATCTCACATGACAAATCCTGTCAAATTCTCTTATTAGAGTGCTTCGAGCCTAATTTCACCTTAGCCTTATCTTTGTATTGCAAATTTGGCAATGCAAATTCAATGACTCTTCTCCCGGGTAGATGCTTATGGTAAGCTGGATATGCTAGTGTTTCAGGTGCAAGGTAGTTTGCTGTTAGCTTTTCTTATCTTCTCTAGTCGCGTTGAGGCCATCAATGTGTGGCCTTGCTATAAATTGCTCCATGTCGATGAGTGTTAAGTTTTTCTCTATGTTTATGCTAAGACTCAGAATGTCGTGAGTGCAAACACAAAATTTTGGGATTTCATTTGACTATATTCAAACTCCATTTTTCCCTTATTACGTTCCTGCGAAATATTCAGAGATGATGTTGAATTAACGGTATTTTCTTACAAAAATTACGAGTTGAAAATGAGAGATTTGTAGATTTTCATTCAGGATCTCATTTTCTGAAAAAGAATTAGATTATATTTTCTTGTCATTTCTTCCTATGATTCTTGCCATCCTGTGTTGTTGATCTTAGTGGAACAATGCAAGGAAAGTTGCTAACATCACTGCCAAACCAAAGGAGGAAGCAGCAAACAGTTTTCCAGCAGAACTTTTGGGTGGCGCTTCCTTGGCGTCGTCAGCATCGCCATCGCCATCAGCATCTGGACTTGGGGCGTCAGCTTCTGCTGGGGCGTCAGCATCTGCTGGGGCGTCGTCATCATCAGCTGGTGATGGGGCATCAAAGTTATCATCATCATCATCAGACGGTGAAGGGGCTTCGGCAGATGAGGAAGCTTTCTTTTTGTGGCCATGAGGGGCAGGAGCAGAGGCGGTTGGTGATGAAGCATATACCTCGAAGTCGCCTTCATTTCCAGGAGCCACGATGGGCTGAGAAACGCTGAGGACAGAAATATTATATGGTTGTGAAGCTACAGATCCCACAAGTTTTGCTTCCTGGGGTGAATCCTTGACGGCTGAGCCAAAAACAATCCCTCCATCACTCGTGTGGCTTATCTAATACAAGCCCATTTCCCTGTAGAATGAAAACACTGAGCAAGTTATTAAGGCTCAAGACAGAATTCCAGGTGTTAAAAAGGTTTAAGCAATTCATCAGACAGTCGACTCATGGCCCATAATTTTCTTGGGTCGAAAATCTTTTAGATTTTTTGTGAGAGATGAAGAAAGATAAAATAATAATAATTATTGAATTGAATACCCGAGATGCAACGCCGGTGGTCTGATACAAAGTGGTAATGGTAGTTCTGTTCTTCACCTCGCGAAGTTTTAAGATATCATAATAATCCAACAGGACATGGTTACTCAGAATGGCCTTTTGGAGTTCCTCCGGCTTCCCTGAAAGGCCTCCCGCTGCGCCATTGCTCAGCGCTAAGATAGTTATGGTTCTTCGACTGTTGATATCCGGGACTAGTCCACTTTTCGACAGAAGATCGTTGAAGTTGCTGAAATCCGGATATCTTCCGAGGAGTCTGGTGATGTTGAACGCAGTGGCGGTCGACACAAGGAGGAAGCAACACAGGAGGATTAAAGAGGCCGAGTGCAGGGATGGACTCATTTTTGCTGGGATTGATCAAATTAAGCCAAGCAAAAATAAGTCTTTTTTTCCTGCAAAAAAATATCTTTTTTTTTCTTTTCTTTTCCCCCTTCTTTTTTCTTCTCTGATCAATGAATTTGGAGCGGAAGACATTATATGGTAAAAGAAAATTTGGATTAAAGGGTTGGGAGTGTAAGGATGAGAGGAAATGTCTCTCTTCCTTTCATCTGCATTATTAATGCATGGTTTCTAGTTTTTTATTATATCATTTTATTTTTACTTGTCAAAACATTATTTTTATCTTTCAAAACACACTCGCATACTACAAATTAAATTATGAGGGTTGGAGGCAACATTAACCCGGGTTGGGTTCTTTATATAAAAACCACTATCTGTAATAGTATTTAAAAAAATACCTCTAGATTGAAAGTAATTGTAAAACTATTTTCTATTTCAAGACTATCCTAAATCAATTTTAATTAAAATTCAATTATTTATGAATTATTTTTTGACAAAAAATTCTTTATTAATTATTATTTTTTTATAAATTGTTATAATTATAATAATAATTACTTAAATATAAATTTTTCAAATAAAAAATAGTATGTCTATGTTCCGATACCGCCAACAACACTTTCACATCGGGACCGTTGCCAACTACCAAATCCGACACATCACAAACACAGTAACAATGTTATCATTCGTAAAACAAATATTGCCACCCGGGAAAATGGGTGTGTTTAGTAAATTTGTCAATAAAAAAATATCTGTATTTTGTGTAGCCGACACCACTACTTTTAAAAAATGCATAACAAGGGAATGGTAACAAGACTGATAAATGGTAACAAAATGATAAAATATAGGGAAATAACAAAAAGAAGATGGTAACATAGGGAAACAAAAATCAATTGGAAAATGGTTACAACCTGATCAATGGTAACATAGGAAAATAAACCTAAAAAAAGACAACCAGAAGATAGTAACAACCCTGATTAGATGGTAACAAAATGAAAAAAAAAAAAAGAAGAAGGAAGAGATCAAGGGTTTCAGCAGCCAAGTATGGAAATTCAAAATAGATAAAAAAAATAATAAAAAAATTAAGGAAGATGTAGATTCAGTTGCCGAAAAATGTTCAAGCGGCAACATTAGACAACAGTGGAGCGACGTCTCTTAGATGCCGCCACAGCGGCTGCGAACGGCTGCTGCTGTTCGTAGCAGTCGCCGTCACAACTGTCGCCAACCGTCGCGACAGCAGCGCTAGTGAGGAGTGATGCGGGGTTGGCTTGCGGCAGGCGTGGGGCGCACAGTAGGGTATGTAGTTGCGGCAATTGTGTCGTTGATGGCAGCGACAATGGTTGGTTTGAGATGCAACTAGGGTGTTGTGTGTGTAGATGAAATATAGGGTAATAAATAAATATAAAATTTAAAATAATAATACTTTAATTCTTATAAAAAATAAAAAAAAAAGAAAAGAAAGGAGTGGCATAACGGCAATCTAATAGGGTATAATAGTAATTTTATATAGAGGTACATAATTGATATAAAAATGAAAAGAGGTGTACAATCTTTAATTTCCTCTATTAACTCTTACTTATGTCATTAACAAGAGCTTATAATTATTAATTTTTTTAAATTACAAGTACAATATGAATTTACATACTAATGAAGCGGTCTCGCTATAGAGAGTATTACTTTCTCTTTAAGGAGAGTACATCCATGTGTGGCTATATCTGATTGGGGTTTGGGGGATTGAGGGTCCCTTAAGCTCCAATCAGATGCAGCCATATAGAAGGTGTACTCTCCTTAAGAGAAGAGTAATACTCTCTTTAGAAAATTTAACTAATGAAGCACAACACAAAAATATATATGTAAACCAAATAGTGGTTAAGAAAATACCAGACAACTCGCGGTTAATGAGATTCGGATTTACTAGGGACTCAGGCTAATCAATTGGGCTAGCCGTTATTAGTGACTGTAATCAATGCAATCAAAGAGTTTACTCAAATCAGCTTGTGGGCTAAGCCAATTAGTCGGGATGGCTTTAAAAGGAGTCCAGAGAAAGTTGGACCAACTTATCTCCAAGTTCCAACCAAACGGACCATTTCAGCCCCCCTTTTTTTCCAGCGGCTCATAAGGCATGATGATGTGCTTGCACTACTCTACAATCTCATATATCGTACTTAAAATGATATTATTATTTATCTAAATTAGAGATTAATCTTCAGTCTAACTCGTATCGCTATATTAGAAGATGAGTAGATATACATAAATACCTAAGGGTCTTTTATTTATTCAATGACTAATAGGGAAATAACAACTAGTCTAGATATCGATCTCCAATCTAGATAAATAACATTATTCTGTTAAATAACTTATATATCCTTTTGCCATTCTTTGTCTTGGAAATATGATCAAGCACAGAGTTTCAATGGCAAATCTACAATCTGAAATTAATTTTAGAAAAATATTATTTGTAGGGAAGCCTTCACAAAATTTTTCGTAGAACATGATAATGTTATGATCTTACTCCTGTGTGCTTGAATGGGGGGAAAATTATATTAAGATGGTTAATTTACCCTATTCTATAAAAAATTTTGTAAATACTTTCCTACAAATAACATGGCCTCTTTTCTATATATTTTTTTGAAAGTACAATTACAAATTTGCATCATAGCAGTATAAATGTGTATATATATATATATATATTTATTCTACTAAACCCACATATAGTCAGAATATACACTACAATAAAATGTAAAAGATATCCCATCTAGAGGAATCGAATCTAGGACTTCTAGGTCCCTGTATCTCAGTCAAACCCCCTAACCATCATTGGCCGCTTTTCTATATATTTTAATTTTCTTCTTTTTATTATTAAAGTTGAAAATTGAAATACAAAAACTTCATAACATTATTAGTTGACGTAGTCGAGAACATCAATCTTTTGCTTCACTCAATCTTACGCCTCATTTTTTTATAGAAACTTGCTATTTTTAAAATGATCATTGAAAGCTAGTTTTCAACTATAGTAAGAAGTCAACTTCACGTGCCCCCCTCACCCCTCCCCCCACCACAAAAAAAAAAGAATTATTTTTTTCCCTAAGAAAAAACAAGAATTAGTTAATTTTCTAATTTGTTATTTCAGCTTCTACCAAGTGCTTACCGTTAAGTTTCTTAAAATGTGTGGAATGGTGAGGTAGAATTGGGCTCTTCATGTCTAACTACTAACTTGAACCAATAGAGCGCAAGTTTTTTATTGATTCCCGTGAGAAATAAAATAGACTATTAAGCACTTTAAAGATCCTAGAGTAGACATTTATTTTACCAATTTGACATGGGAATACTGAGTTTTTACTTTACAAAGACATCAGGCCGATTAAATACATTCTCCAGCACTAATTTTATTCATATAGATATAATCCCACATGTAAATTCATAATCCCACGTACAAATAGTGAACAGTCAGTCACCACGTACACTAGGTGCCCACGTCCCCAAATCAAATTTGCTTATTTTACCTCCTATTTTGATAATCCTTTTCCTCTTATTTTGTTCTCGACTTGCCCCTTTTTGTTTCGTTTTTCCTTCTCTATTTTTCTGGCCAAGTGTAATTTTGCTACTTGTCTCATAGTTTGGTGCATATATGAGCCAAACTTGGGTCTGCCGGACCATGCAGCATATGCCATTATGCTTTAACAAACTGTCGGTGTACCTTCTTTTATTTTGTTTTTTTCCCCTACTTTATTTTTATTTTTAGTTTTTGAAAGTAATTTTATTTTAACTGTAACTAATGCACTCGTCTCATTTCACCTTGTGGCTTGTGGGAAATGATTCAAGTTATTATTGGTATTATTATATTTATTACAAGTTTATGATAAGTACTAAATTTTACTTTTCAGGTAATATTGAGCATTTGTAACTAGAACATTTAAGTGAAATATACTTTCAGGAAAATCAAAAGACAATACAATGAAAATTTTTACTATTTTCTTTGTTGAAACGACTGGTTGGGTTATTAATATTATAAGAAAAAATGAGAATATAGTGTGCCTTTTTCTTAATCGTAACAAATTTAGATGTAATAGAATTATTGAAGGGAAAGAGAATAAAAACACTAAAATACTTTTTGGAGTATTTTTTAGATGTCTCAATCGAGTGAAGAATATTTTCTTCGAATTCCTTTGATCATGGGAAAGCATATGTCAATCCCTTTGTGATTTCCCTTTACCTTTTTGGGTCTACAATATTAATTGTCCAACATAAATAGATCTTTCCAACTCATCGAGTATTTCATTAATTACGACGCCCACCAATTAGTGATCCAAAAAGTTAATTGAAAACTAGATTTTGTAACAAAAGCAATGGATATATAATTCCTTCACAAGTGGCATGTTTGTTGTACTAAACTAAATCCGATTAAAAATTAGTACCAAATTAAATAAATGACGCAATGTAGACGTTGTTGCTGTTGTATTTATTATAGTTATTAAAGAAGACAATATTCTTTAAAATTTGATTCAAAATAATATGATCTAGACAATACTCATAACTCAGCATTGTATTTTAAACAAAATAAATGAATATGATTGTCATCTTTAATCTGTTTTAGTGACGCACATCTAATTACAATCCATTATATAATTCTTTTAAAAACAAAAATAAGAAAGAAAAAACTATTTTAGTGTGCCAGACATAAACTTATTATAGCATTAACCAGTAACACCACAATGTAATATTTGTCGAGTGAAACACCTACATTATTATAGATGAAATTCTATAGTATGTTACTTATTTGGTGACATGACATGAATGTTGGTCTCATATTGTGGGGTTTTGAGATATGTATTTGAACAAATTCAAGTAAGACATTTGTATATTGTTCACGTGTCAGCTTACAAACATCAATATCGAGTTAATTGTGAACAAATTTTCAGTCAAGTCAATACTACTGCTAGAAACTATTAACACTGGTGCATCAATGTGTTCTCAAGAATGGATCAATTTATTAAAATAATTTAGGAACCAACTATAGTTCAATCCCTGCTTATAATGGTTTTAACTGGAATTGACTTGGTCAATCTTTTCATTAGTTTTATCTCAGTTTAAACCTTTACTACCCTAATATTTGGTGAGCGATAGTACCAAATTCGGGACTTTGATATTAATAGGTTCACACCACATGCATGCATAAGTATTTATGTGTTAGGTAGGTAATGTACATCGTAGATGAATATGGCAAATATTCACAAACTTGTGACCCTCATAAGAGGGTGGGCAGTTGTCGTCTTGGGTGTCATATTATGGACAAAATAATTAAATATAAGGAAATGAAAGCACCCATATTAAATATCCATGTGATGCTTTCTAAATAAAGCCAATTGTTTTATTCCAATAAAATAAATATCTCACAAATACATGTTGGAGAGCGTGTTAATGACTTCCTTTCAACCACGTTTCATGTTATTTTGTTCTCCGCTAAATAATAATAGTACTAGGCTTGGACGTGATTTTGTTTGATCGTGATTTTAAAAAACTCAAAATAAACTGAAAACTAATTGTTTTTTTAGAAAATATCCATTTGATTATTTTGTAATATTAAAACCAAATCAGAACCAAACTATACGGTTTTAGTTTGTTTTGGTTTTAGTTATGGTTATGTAAAAATAATAAATTATGGCCCAATCAGGTTACTGACTAGACGTAAAAAGAGAAAATTAGTGTGTACTTTAATTTGTAGAGATAACAACTATACTCTAGGGTTTGAGTTATATATTTTTAATAGAAATCTAGGTTGTTTGATAACTTTATTCTTTTAACTTTCAGAATTTAAATTAAAAATTAAATTAATATATTTGAAAGCAAATACTTTAACTTGATTATAGTTTTATTATTGGTTTTGGAACGGAACTATAACTAAACTGGTTTTAATGACTATAACCGTTTGAAAATTTTAAAAAAACCGAACCAAATTGGACCAAGTCACTTGATTTTGGTTTGACTCAGTTGGTTATGATTATTTTGCCTAGTTCTAAATAGTACTAAGATTATATTTATTGATTTTGCAAAAATTTATTATCCATGCTAATATTTTAAATTTAAGGGTAACTTGCAACAAATGGTCTAGCTTTTGCATTCATTTACACTTTCGTCCCCTCAACAAATTCGTGACCCCCCGTATGGCAGCAAATCTAAAATATCCGAAAGTCAAAACGTAGTCAAATATCAAGATTTGGTGTTTGTTAAGCAAAATTATTTTGCGGAAATTTGAGATTAGATTACATATGTAAATGAAATGTCAGAGTATAAAAGATTGGATACTCCTTCTAAATTAGTTAATTTTTAAAAATAAAGCCTTCTGCTAACAAATCATTTCCATTTCAATCTCGACATAGAGTTGTAATAATTGATTGATGAACATTTTTGTGTTGTAATATATATATATATATATATTATAGTGTGTGTGAGATTTATTTGACTAATTTATTTTTTTATTTTGAAATAAAAATAGTTTGTCAACGTGGGTAAAATCTAATGATTATTGATGACACATCAACTTCTAGCTAGAATAGATCGGTGAACCAGGTTGTGCACACACTAGTAAAGACCACTAGTTCTTTTCAAGAAGCTGTTGAATGGTCTTATTTTCCTCGTATGTTTATTTCGGTTGTACTCTTAGCTGATTCAATAATTGAATAAATTTATCTCCTTAAAAAAAAAATTCAGATGAATTGGAGATGAACTGATATTTATCTACCAAACTACATATATACATATTTCATTCTATTCTTTATCCAATTAGAACTTACCATAATACCATATATGTGTATCCAATTGTTAATAATCCTTATAAACGAGGAATATGTATACTACACAGAGAAATGTTGAAATACGTATCGGCTATTATAAAGTATTTGAGGTGGGCATTTTCCACTGTACCATTGTGGGCATATGAAAACAAAAAAATTATTTTCATTTTGTACTAAACAATTTAGTGAATAAAAATATCTCCCGCCAACTACACACATGACAGGAGATCATTGACAACTCATATATGTGCGTGTGATGGGAGATGGGTCTATAGCAATGAACACCATACTTGAAAAACTCTTGCAAGCACTTTGTCTTAACTTTTTAGCATCATTTTATTTCAAAAAAATGATTCTGCCAATAATCCATCCAGTGTAAGTACGGAGAGATATTCTATTTAAGGACACTGTAGCTGCTGTAATGAATTTCTTAAACATAAAAGGAAATTCATAAATGCAGGCATATAATTGTTTCATCTAAAAGTTACAAATTATGAAGTTAAGAATCTAAATATTTAAATTAAGCGGGTTAATGAAGATTTGAGCTGTTTCTGGTACTGTTTAGTAATATAAAGTTAAAGAAGCCTTTTTCTATAACCACTGCAGTGTTACAGAATTTACAGACCTGAAGGTTTATCTTAAGCATTGGGATCTGGTTTTCTTCTCAACCATATATTCTTCCACTTTTATTTTTAATTTTTTTATTAGTATTTAAAGCTTTTACCAAGCTGCTCTTGACTTCAATTATTGATAGTTAAAAACCCAACTGATGTCCTCTCCCAGACTTGCTTTCCTCAGGAAATTGAGAGGTCACCAGCCGTTCACTGTTTTTTGTTTGACAGTAAATTTTCACCGTAGTTGTGAATGCATTTTTGAGTTAGTGATTTCTTGAATTATTTAGTCTAGAAATTATTGCAGAGTGAGACTTTGTTTTTACAGTCTATAATTCTCTGTTTTTCTAACATACATTTTGAATTTTTGTTTTTTTTTGAAATAATATAAATAGATTCCCTAGGCCCAAAATCATCTAACAATTTTTGGAAAGTGAAAATTACTTGTTTGTGCAGTCTGGCAATGAATATATAATTGAAAAAAGCTTTTACAACTCTGGTAGATAGCATATACCTTTCTCTACAATGGTGGCTTCCTTATTTTAGTGTTTTCTTCAAGTAGCGTTTGAGATTGTTCAAGGAATCTTGTAAGAACTGTATTTTTTTGGACTACTCTATGCTGTGTTAGGTATACAAATATAGAGCTATTTTATCTGGGTGCTGGGAGTTCTTCAATTGGTAGAAATACCGGATTTTCTGCTAGTTTCTCCAATGGATATTGTGTAATTCTTGGTTTTGAGATCTGGGCTATAAAGATTTCTGGGAATTATTGGAGTTGCTTGCTTTCTGTTCGTTTCTTGAATTTCTGGGTTGTTTTCCTGCTGTCATCCTTCTATAGTTTTATAGAGGAAGAAGAGAATGGCTCCGTTTTTTGATGGTTGGACTAAAGAGTCACCAAAGGGAACTCCAGTGGTAGTCAAAATGGACAACCCGAAATTCTCCATTGTGGAAATTGACGGCCCAGATGCTGCATTCAAGCCGGTCGAGAAATGCCAAGCAAGTCAGAAGGGTTTTGCTTCTTAAAGCTAATCAAGCTGTTGGATGTGTTGCTTGGCTTGCTTCCATTCTGTGGTCAGTTCTTGGAGCTATTAAGAAAAGGTTGATTTTCAGACAAGGTGTAGATGTAGCAAGTGAGAAACTAGTAAAGGGCAAATTGATGTTCAAAATTATTAAGGCCTTCTTACTGATTTCTCTATTAACTCTGGCCTTTGAGGTTCTTGCTTACTTTAAAGGTTGGCATTATTTTCAAAATCCAGAACTATACATTCCACATACTTCTGATATCCAAGGATTATTCCAGTTGGTATATGTTTCTTGGCTGGAATTTCGGGCTGAATACATTGCGCCATTCGTTCAATCTCTCTCTACATTTTGTGTTGTTCTATTCCTAGTTCAATCTTTGGATCGTATGATACTTTGCTTGGGATGCTTATATATCAAGTTCAAGAAGATTAAACCAACAATTAATGGGGATCCGTTTAAATCAGATGATCTTGAAGGAGCACTTGACAATTACCCCATGGTTCTTGTCCAAGTCCCAATGTGTAACGAGCGGGAGGTTACTACATTCATTCCTTAATTTTTCTAATTTCAATTTTGTTGGATTCTGTTTTTTCATTTTTGTTATGGTACTTTGGCTTGTTGTACCTAAAATTTTCTTTTACCATGACTGCCAACGTCTAACATGATTTAAATGGATATTAAAAAGATACTTAACAATATGACAATAGGATGATCTGAGGTAGGCTTTATTATGATGATTAGCATGCATTTAGATGAACAGAGAGAATCTGAAGTGAAAAACTACTTGACTGCAGTAAAGATTTTAATTTCTGTGAAGGATGTAAAGAATTCCATTATACCAGAACGATACCGTATTTCTACATTACCTTGAAAAACTTTCCACACTGGTTTTGCACAGGTATATGAGTTGTCTATTTCAGCAGTGTGTCAACTTGATTGGCCAAAAGACCATTTGCTGATTCAAGTTCTTGATGACTCGGATGATGAAAGCATTCAACATTTGATTAAGGCTGAGGTTTCCAAGTGGAGGCAACGAGGAATCAACATCATCTATCGGCACCGTTTGATTAGGAGTGGTTACAAAGCTGGAAATCTCAAGTCTGCAATGAGCTGTGATTATGTGAAGGATTATGAATTCGTTGCAATATTCGATGCAGATTTCCAGCCGACCCCAGATTTTCTCAAGCAGACAGTTCCTCATTTTAAGGTTGTTTATACTGGTTCTCAACCTCTTATTCGCAAATGGTTTGTGGAATAAGTGTTTTACAGGTCATGATTAGCCCTCATTCTATCTCTGCAGGATAATCCTGAACTAGGATTGGTTCAGGCTAGATGGTCGTTTGTCAACAAGGACGAAAACTTGTTGACTCGTCTCCAGAACATAAACTTGTGTTATCATTTTGAGATCGAACAGCAGGTTAATGGCATATTCTTGAATTTCTTTGGTTTTAATGGAACCGCTGGTGTTTGGAGAATCAAAGCATTGGAAGAGTCTGGAGGTTGGCTTGAACGTACAACCGTAGAAGATATGGACGTAGCTGTTCGAGCACATGTTAATGGTTGGAAATTCATATTTCTAAATGATGTTAAGGTATCAATTTATTGCTGTTTTATTGACATTTGAATATGCGAAATGCTTCTGTTCTTTGATTCGAATTTCAACCAGTCACGTAGTTTCATAATTTTTGTATTAGGTCCTTTGTGAAGTTCCAGAGTCTTTTGAAGCTTACAGGAAGCAACAACATCGCTGGCATTCCGGCCCAATGCAGCTTTTCCGGCTGTGCCTGCCTTCTGTCATAACTTCCAAGGTATATTTGGTGCTTCCGTATGCCTTTTTAGTGGTTTTGAGATGAAACTATAATGGTTGATTGTAATGCCGAATTTTGTCTTCCAGATATCAGTATGGAAAAAGGCAAACTTGATATTTCTCTTCTTTTTGTTGAGAAAAATGATCCTTCCATTCTACTCTTTCACATTATTTTGTGTAATTCTCCCCTTAACCATGTTTATCCCTGAAGCTGAGCTTCCTATGTGGGTTATATGCTACATACCAATTCTTATGACATTGCTTACTGTTCTCCCGGCACCAAAGTCCATTCCGTTCATTGCCCCCTACCTCCTTTTTGAAAACACGATGTCCGTAACCAAATTCAATGCCATGGTGTCTGGACTCTTCCAGTTGGGCAGCTCATATGAGTGGGTTGTGACAAAAAAGGCAGGAAGGTCGTCCGAATCTGACTTACTAGCTGTTGTTGACAAGGATATGAAAGCACTTGCACAACCACAGATTAACCGAGGTGCTTCTGAAAGTGGTCTCTCCGAGCTGACTCCATTGAGAGAACAGAAGCATCGACCAGTTAAGAAAACTAACAAGATATACAGAAAAGAACTGGCCCTAGATTCCTCTTGCTTACAGCTTCAGTCAGAAGCCTTTTATCGGCTCAAGGACTTCATTTCTACTTTCTGCTTTTCCAAGGAGTGACTTTCCTTCTGGTTGGCCTTGACCTGATTGGAGAGCAAATCAGTTGACAAGAAGATCATTGACGGAAAACATTTGGACAAGGCATCGAGCCCAAATGTCTTGAACTGAACATACCTTGTACACTTAGCCATACATTGGTTAGTTCTGCTTATCTTTTCGAGTGCATATTAGTATCAAGTCAATAAAACTTTTCATTATTATGCAACTTTCATTTTTAACTCAGTTTTTCAGTGCTAGATAGGTTAACAGTCAAGTAATGAATGCTCCACACATAGCCATCATGGCTGAACTTTTATGTATAGGTCGAAGGAAAAATCAATTTTTTTTTGCTCCATTTGTTGCATGATTTTCAATGCTTTGTGTGCAATGTCTTCTGATGTATCATATTTTACCTTATACCATACTTATGGTTGAGCTTGAAGGGTTATATACCATGAGACCTAGACATATCTCATTGGCTGCAGATTTACTCGTAATCTTGCTGCCTAATTGACCGGAAAATTTCATCATTGGTTGCATACCCCTTTTTGGGAAAAATTTCCAGTGCTCAAGAGAGTACTCAACTCAGTACTTCTGGCCAATTAAGACTCAATCCGCATGGGGATTCAAATGCCCCAATTGTCATTAGTCCCTTGCCCAATTCTATGAGAGTGTTTCTATTGAGCCATATTGGGCTCCTTGTACGGAGCTCAACTGCCAACGGAAATCAGCAATTCTATGAAGCCATTATGTTTTCCATCTTGGGATGGTACAAATAAATTCGATGCAAGTCAAAAGTTGCTCATGTAGAAGATGAAGACACTCTTAGAATCCTATAAGAAGAAAATGTGTCGGTAGCCATAAAAGAGTCAAGCAAATAAGGGACCAACAAAATTCTATGGACATTCAACTTGTGGGTTTCAATCTCAGGGAAGGAAGATGGCAAAATTGTGGCTTGTTAGTGTTATGAAATTGGGGCAAATTTGGTCCTTTTATAGGCTACTTTTCTTTGGCTGGCACTTGGCACCATTAGAATTTTGACACTGACAAAACAAACTACCTTTGGATTTGACTTTCTACCTAAAACAATTCTTTTTTGTTTTTTTGTTTTTATTGTTGGGCTACAATTACAATCTATATTTTAACAATACAAATACGCATAGATATTAGTCGTAGTACAGAGTAAAAAATATATATATATATATATAATAAGTATCTATTATAAGTAGAACAAACCCCCATACAACGGAATTTGCTCCATTTGTTGCATGCGTAGAAATTGGAAAGTCACAAATATAAAAAAATCACATGTGATAATTGAAAAGTCACATGTAATAATTGAAAAATCACATATATAAATTTACAAATAGTAAAAATCGTATGTAATTAAAAAGTTACAAAAACCACACATAAAAAGTCACAAAAACCATAAAATTAAAAAATCACACATAGAAATTAAAAAGGCACAGAAGCCACACATATAAAAAGTCACAAATAAAAATTAAAAAGTCATGAGTAAAAATTGAAAAGTCACATATAAAAATAAGAAAGTCGAATTTAATTAACAAGTCACATATAGAAATGAAAAAGTTACAAATAGTAAAAATAATATGTATTTAAAAAGTCACATATAAAACGTCATATATATGTGACTTTTTCTATATTTAACTTTTTAATCAATGCAATTTTATTATGTGATTTTTAAATTTACATGTAAGACATCTTTACATATGAACAAACTAATAGGTTGTATTTAGAAATTAAAAGATTAAATATAAAATCACGTTCAATTTAAAAATATTAAATTAATTAAAAGTTACAAATGAAAATGAATAACCAAACACAAGTCGAACTGGAGGAGAGAAGGGGAAATTTTTGACAGAGACAACAGGTGGAGGGTGAAGAAAGTCAAAAAAAAAAAAAAAAAATAATAATAATAATAAATAAATAAAATAAAAATGGGGGATCAAAGAAGTAACATTGGGCAATTTCAGGTGATGATTGCTGTTGAAGCAGGGGAATTCCCGTACAAATCGGCAAAATAGTAGAAATGGCCGTGTTTTTCTAAAAACAAAACAATTTAAAGTTTTTTTTCCCTTATTCTCTCTATTGTGTAAACAAGCACAAAACAGATAAAATACGCTATTGTAAAATGAGGAAGAACATCAACCCCCGCCCCCAACCCACAAGGTTCCTGGACATCTTCTATTGCATTATGTTTTCCTTTTCCTTCTGAGTAATGCTATCTAGTACTATTGGTGCTTGACATCATATTAAAGTACTATTAAATGATAAATTGAATTAAGTGATTAATTAATTTATTTATTTAATTTCACTTATCATTTAATGTCACATTAAATGTCACCTAGACCGATGCCAAGCGCTACTAGTGCTACATAGCATTCTTCTTTCCTTCGACATCAACTTATGTACTAGGCAGAGATTGGTCTACAGGTACACTTCATGGCCAGTTTCTTCTCAACTCAAGCACTCAACGGACTATGAACATAAACAAAATTATTAACATCTCGAAAGTCCACAAAAGGTTACTTGAACAGATGAGTTTTCAATTGTTAGCACTTAGTTATATCATGGCAATATCCAGATGCTCTTGGCTTGCTCTGACCTATTCCCAAAAAAAGGCTAAAGGGGGTACTGAAAGCATAGTAAAATACAAATGAAAAATTTGTAGGCTTTTAAGTAAGAACATAGGCTTCATCTTCTTTAAACCACCGTCCCCACCTAGAAATGGGCACAGCACACAATCAGGAAATGGATCGTTCAGCAATCAGGACCTAGATAGCTTATTGCAGCACCAAACTTGCTCGACCAAAGCTCAGTTATCAAGGGACCCATCTGGTGGCTTGGTTTGAGACCACGGCTCATAACTCCAAGAATCAAGCCCCAGGCATTAACATATAGCTTTCCGTCCACGGAGATATCTCCAAGATCCTTATGTCATTTATTCTTTCTGATAAAATAGACAAACATGCTGCTTCTACTAAAGTATCATCAAAGACAGTATTTCGGTAAAGACAGTTCAAGTATTTCCAAGGAAATTCATTTGCAGGATTCTTAGACATGGCTTCTAGAGCATAATCAAGTTCCTGGTTCCTCAAAACATCACATCTCATGACAACAAAAACCCTCTGCAAATAAACGGTTTAAAAATGAGGAAAAAATGACAGCATTAGATGGACCAGTGTAGGAAGTGCTGTATGAAAATTGGGAATTTGAAAAAAATCAAAACCAAGAAACTAATACTAATAACCAGTAAGTTTGGAACTCCAAACGATCCAGAAACCAATGCCATAAGGTTGGCTAGTATTGTAATGATCAAAGTATCTGCTGCGTTTCACCTCCAAACTCTACACTCCCATTACAATATGTTTCCACCCTGTTTTATCGGACTTAACCGGTCTCATTTCTCACTTCACAGATCGGAAGAGCACACGTAAATACATCCCACCCAATACCTGTAGACGCATAACGAGAGCAATTAAGTACCAGGAAATAATACCACATACAGCAGCAGCTCAAAGAGAAAAATGACTAATACTAATTAACATATAGTTCTATCAAGGTATGAATACATTGACTTGGCCCAATACGTACGAATAAGAGAAACTCCGAAATATCTAGCTTAGAAACTCCACAATGACCTTTGACATGTCTCTAGTTTTTATATCAAGACTCAAGTAGCTCTAGATTTCAATTTTCCCTCCGTTTTCAATATTTAGGATTGCTAAAAGAGGAAAGTACTAACATCAAAATACACGACAGCATATATAATGAGTCAAGGTGAAAAAGTGAGTCTTAAATGGATACGTGGATAGTGAAATGGCAACCATAATAATTAGTGAAATGTCCAATGGTAAGATAAAACAGAGGATTTCCCAGTCCAACAATAAGATAAAAGAGAGGATGCTTTTAAAACTACACAAAACAAAGGTTATTCTTAAGGCTGGATAATGATACCTAAGAACAAGAAAATAACTTGAGTAACTATTGGTCCTATTGACATTTAAAAAAAAAAATCCAAAAGGACTCGAGCAGAGTAATGTTTGGAGAAACATGATGATGAAGATGAGAATAGAAAGAGCAAAAAAGACCCAACCAAGCCCATGGGCTGAGGACATAAAACCCTAAAGCTTCAAGAAATCAGAAACTTCTATTATGAATAAGCTACTAACATACTCCAATCAAACAAATTCTAAGAAGGGTCTTGGTTTCAGAACTTATTAACCAGGTAAAGCCAGAAGCCTACTCAGGACCTATGATGGTTCTCAAAATCTTCAATTATATCTTAATTATTACGTGAAATACCGGTTACATACACATGCTTCTGTGACTAATAATGAAATTTTAAAATCTATAAAATTTGTGAATCCATAGTTCTTTTTTGCCTGTTGTCCCTCCATGTATCTAGGTACTTAGGAAGATTAAAAACATTTAAAATTGAAACAACAGAAGCAATATGGATGCATGTAGCAAATCTTCACTTGTTGACGACAAGGCTTTGGTTTGTTTGTTGCAGGTAGTTCTGGTCAATCCTAACTTCCGAACTTTTAACATAGAAATATGCACTCACTGAACATCCTGTGCTTGTAAGGGCACTTGATATGAAAAGTAGTTTGGGAAAATCAAATAAAGTACCTGATTCCCAGCAAATTCATTACAAATGTCATCTTTAAGGAGCTCATCACAAAACCGAAATTCTTCTATCCTTTCCTTCAAATTCAGTGCCTGAAGACCAAATTGCATAAAAATTTTGTGTCTTAAATTCCTATACTGAGAATAAACAGAAAATGGCAAACTGAAGAGCAGGGAAATGGTTTTTCACCCAAATGCAAGTTAAAATTCGCATCGTGTACTTAGGGCGGTGCTAGGAAAATATACTTTAAGTACCTGATTGCAAGAAAAATCACTACTAAGTTTATCACAACATCCATCATGTTCAACTTTCCATCCTCGAAATGCCCAAAGAACCCACGACATAAAGAAATTTAGCCGTAAACTCTTGTGCTGAATAGTTAATAAACAGAAAATAGAAAAACTGAAGAACATGAAAATGGGTTTTCCCCATAAAGCAAGGTTAAACTCTTGGCTACCTGCCTATGGCCCCAGGCATAATTGTTCTTTGCATCTTCACGTAAAATTTGATACGTTAAGTGAAGTTCCTTGTTAACTGCTAATTCAAGTTCTGGGCCTGGAGCATGAGTTCCATGTGTCTCAAAAGTCCACTGTTTATAGGACCAGGCATAATTATTCCTTGGGTTCTCTAGTAGCAAATCCTTAGAGAATAGGAGTTCTTTGCTTGTGATATTATCATCAAGCTCCCCCTGAAACTGCTTGACAAACCAATATCTATGAGACCAAGCAAAGAAGTTCATTTCGTCACGAGATAAAATCAGATCTATGAATTGAAGTTCGCCTTTTCTAGCATCATTTCTGAGTGAAACAATCAGAGTTTGTCTGCAGCACCATGCATATGAGTTTTGTGCATCGTAAAGTAAAAAATACTCATGCGTTTAAGCTTATTGTTTCTATCATTAGTTCCAAGCTTTAAAGCAAGCAATTCTCTGTGGCTCCAGTGTTAGTCATTGGGACTGCTAAGCAAAATGTTCTTTACAAATTGAAGTTCCTTGAGGATGTCATTTTGTTGAAGCCTCGAAGAAATTGACCTCATGAAGTTCTAGACATGATGGTTATGTGGATACTTAGACAATTTCTTTTGCGCATTCACGTTCTTGCTCTTGAGCTTTAGTTCCAAGCCTCTCAAAAATCCATACTATATGAGACCTGCATATATATTGCATTACTCATCCATATTATAGTTCATTTCCAAAGACAGAAAATTGAACCACAAGCTTGAGAATTGAAGATATGTGTTTAGGTCTCATAAATTCTAAACTACACTTGACATTGACCCCCTTTCCCCTGTTGTACGTTTAATTAAACAAACTTTTTATATTACCTAATTAGGAGCTCATTTCATTCTCATGTAACCAACTGTATCCAATGAACTTCAATTGCATTCAAAGGGGGGGGGGGGAATTTTCTTAATTGGAGAATTTTTGGTTAAAAAGCAGGCAGGAAAAGATATTGAGGCGTGAAAAATAATATTTTTTTTCTAGAGAATATGTGGTTAAAAATGTGTGCGGAGAAAACTGATTTCAGAAAATCATGCCAAACAAGCTCTATATAATGTACATGATACAGGGTTATGAAGACACGATACCATTTGATACCTGGGAATGACTAAACAGATACAATAAATGTGCCGTAACGCAGCTTACCATAGAGGACCAGTATTCACTTTGGATTGGCCTCAGCAAGGGACTTAGTAGAATGCAATTCCTTATGCAAGTCACCATTAAGTCTCAAAAGCATTATAGACCTGGATTCCCATACCTGAAAAAGAAGAAAGCATGTCGTTTATGTCCATATTCAAGAATATCCAAGAAAGTATTTATGACATGAACAAGTTAGTTCACTTCACTTCACTCTTTTTGTGTTTTCTTTTAATTTAGCAAAAAGGTATGCTCTCTTCATGTCGATGGTTTTGTGATCATGATGTTCTATTTGTTGCCGAAAATATAATTGATCAGCAAGTGGAAGCTTCACAAGTTGTACTTTTCTCATTCAACAAACTACATGATACACACATACTCTTCCCAAGAGAGCTACCATCAGAATTCAAGATCATAAATATTTTACCGGATTCGATGGGGACCTCTTTCCAGCAATTTTAATTAGCATCTAAACTGATAGTCGCATTAATGCTCTATTAATATATTACAAAACTCAAAGATCAATACATTATAAAATACAATAAATTTACTGACTATATTTTTAAATCTGCAATTCATAATAACCAAAACAACTCTTGTTTGAACATCCCCCAAGGCAAAGATTATTTGGTACCCACAAAGAAATATATTCACGTGCAGACTAACAAAAGAATGTGACTTTCACGGGTTTGAAGAATAAAAAGGCTAATTGAATTACCAGAAATATGAGGAACTTTGGGCTGACGTTCTGGGCATCTACATGATGCAACAGTACTTGAACTTATGTGCTTTAAATTGTTTTAAGTCATTATTGTCAAGTTATGTTTCTTTGGAGTGCGATTGGCATCTTTTCTGTTAGTTTGAGCACCAGAACTTTTTTGTGTGGAAATCTGTGTGATTTTTTTATCATCTATAGAGCAAGATTAATGTAAGGAGAAAAAAGCAAAGGGGAAAAAACTAACGTTAAAAAATTAGGAGGAAAAAACCTATTTCCAAATAACGTGTAGAGGAAAAACTAGAGTGAAAAAGATGAATTGGACATGTAGCGTAATTTAATTAGATTAGATAGGTTATGAGACAAGCTCAATGGGGGTGGATGAATTGGACATGTAGCGTAATTTAATTAGATTAGATAGGTTATGAGACAAGCTCAATGGGGGTGGAAAAACTCAAATGACGGGATATGGGTTTTTCCATCCCAAAAAAGATTTTACACCTAATTTTATTACACTATTTGAGTTTTTGGGGAGGGTTTTGGCTCCCCCCCCCCCACATTATTTGTTCTCTAAGGCTAAGCTTGAGAGAATTCCTCCTGCTTCCTTGTCCCATTCTTCTCTTTTGTTATTAATACAAGTTAATGGAAATTCTGGTTATTTTACAGTATAATTGTGTTCCATTTGAGTGGCTTTTCAGTGAGTTACTTATTTCATGCTTAGTCCATAACAAAAGATGAACTAGAAGAACTAAAAAATAAAAGTAGTAGTACCGCATTATTCTCCAGATTTGATCTTTATGGCTTCTCAGATGAGGTCAAGGGACCGGGTGGAGATAGACTAACCTAAGCAGTCTTCGACTTTTTGTCGTACACTCGACGCTGAATCAATTTGATGTACCAGTGTCGTTTCGTTTATGACAGCCTGGCCATCGGTAATCTCAGCACAGCAAGGCCCCCTCTCCATGGCAGAATTGCCGCCGCTGCTTGGGTCATCCTTCCCATAGTGGTCTTGTTCATTTTGTTGCGGGAACAGAGCCATTGTTGCCTCCCTCTCTCTCTCACAGATTAACCGCGTTGTCACGTGTGGAAAAGTGTCAAGAAGTTTCGACATGCTTAAACGTGCTAAAACGTGATAAAAGCGCAATGTGCTTTTATCACATTTGGATAGCTCAGAATCAACAAATTTTTGAAGGCATATTATATAAGGCTGGAGACATTATTTTGAAGATTAAAACACATGCGTATGGGGTTATGTTTACGTTGTATCCTTATGTTTTAGTCAACTTTGAGTCTCTAGCAATGGACATATAGCTTTTATTTATATTAGACGTCTATATTTTGGATGATTATATACCAGGTATGCCTAGAGAAAAGTGTATATAACGTTCTTTGATTTATATATTTACATTTATAGATAAAGAAAAGCGCAATGTGTGATAAAGCATGAAGTGTGCTGAAGTGTCAAGTGCGATACTAGGCCTCCTTTAAGCAAGTTTTATATGAACTTCTAGAATACAACTTCATAAGAAAAATAGAGTTGGGGCAAAATTTGAGTCCCCCAACATTAGTTGTGCTCTAAGGCTAAGCTTGAGAGAATTCCTCAGGCTTCCTTGTCCCATTCTTTCTTTTTGTTATTAATATAAGTTAATGGAAATTCTGGTTATTTTACTGTTCCATGGGGGTTCCATTTAAGTGGCTTTTCGGTTAGTTACTTATTTCCAGGTGAGGTCAAGTGTCTGGGTGGAGATAGAATAGCCTAAGCAACACTCGACTTCTTGTTGTACACTCGATACTGAAGCAATTTGATACACTAGGAATCAAATTTTTGAAGGCATATTATAATTTGATACACTCGATACTCGACAGATTTTTGAAGGCATATTATATTAGGCTGGAGACATTATTTTGAAGATTAAAACACATGTATATAGGGTTATGTTTACATTATATCCGTATGTTTTAGTCAACTTTGAGTCTCTAGCAACGGACCTATAGCTTTTGTTTATATTAAATCTCTATATTTTGGATGATTGTACACTTAGGTATGCCTAGAGAAAAGTGTATATAACATTTTTTGATTTATATATTTACATTTATAGAAAAAAAAGCGCAATGTGTGATAAAGTGTAAAGAGTGTTGAAGTGTTAAGTGCGATAATAAGCCTCCTTTAAACAAGTTTTATATGAACTTTCTATAACACAACTTCGTAAGAAAAATAGAGTTGGGGCAAAATTTGAGTTTTTTCCCACCAACATTAGTTGTGTTCTACGGCTAAGCTTGAGAGAATTCCTTCTGCTTCCTTGTCCTATTCTTCCCTTTTGTTAGTAAGACAAGTTAATGGAAATTCCGGTTATTTTACTATATAATTGTGTTCCATTTGAGTGGCTTTTTGGTGAGTTACTTATTTCATGCTCTATCCATAACAAGGAATGAACTGGAAGAACCAAAAAATAAAAGTCGTAATACTACATTATTCTCTGGATTGACCTTTATGGCGTCCCAGGTAAGGTTAAGAGTCTGAGTAGAGATGGAGTAGCCTACGCAGCCTTTGACTTTTTTTCGTATACTTGATGCTGAAGCAATTTGATGTACTAGTGTAGTTTCATTTATGATAGCCTGGCCATTGGTAATCTCAACACGGGATGGCCTGCTTTCCATGACAGAATTGTCGCCGCCGCTTGGGTCGTCCTTCCCATGGTAGTCTTGTTCATTTTGTTATGGGAACAGAGCCATTGTTGCTTTTTTCTCTCTTGGATTAACAGCGTTGTGAGGCGTGGAAAAGTGTCAAGAAGTTTCGGCATGCTTAACGTGCCAAAAAGTGATAAAAGTGCAATGTGCTTTTATCAAATTTGGATAGCTCGTAATGGATAGATTTTTGAAGGCATATTATATAAGACTGGAGACATTATTTTGAAGATTAAAACACATGTTTATAGGGTTATGTTTACGTTATATTCATATGTTTTAGTCAACTTTGAGTCTCTAGCACATGGACCTATAGTTTTTTTCTATATTAGATGCCTATATTTTGGATGATTGTATACCTGGGTATGCCTAGAGAAAATTGTATATAGCGTTCTTTGATATATATACATATATATTTACATTTATATATTAAAAAAAAGCGCAATGTGTGATATAGCGTAAAGTGTGCTGAAGTGCCAAGTGCAATAATAAGCCTCCTTTAAACAAGTTTTATACGAACTTTTTAGAACACAGCTTCATAAAAAAAATAGAGTTGGGGCAAAATTTGGGGTTTTGGCCCCCAACATTAGTTGTGCTTTAAGGCTAAGCTTGAGAGAAAAATCGAGTTGGGGCAAAAGCCGTACCTCGAGAACTTGGGGGGAAAGAAGGCCCTAGAGACTCATCATCAACCTTACATGTATAGATGATCTCAAAACCCTCAATGAATGGATTTTAATCATCATTATTATTAAATCGTTATAGTTCACTTGGCAACTAATTAAATAGGATCATGTTACGATTGAAATTAAATTTTAAATTTGCATTACGTAAGAATACAAAAAAGAAGTATTTTTTTCAACAAAAGAATAAGATCTCAGTACGCTGGCCCTGAGTATGGTTGTCACATTGGGCCCACAGTTAGAAGCAGTAAAAAGTTGAAAATTGAATTTTCCTGAATATATATTCAAATAATAGAATAGAAACAATGTCTGCATATATTGGACACAAGTTGTAACTAAGTGTAATGGTAAAATTGTAAATTTAAGAATTCACCTTTATTGAAGGCCTAATGTTCAAATCACCAAGACGTTACAATTGATTTATGAGTTATATTTTTGAGCACCAATGTAAACTTTTACTATTTTTTTCTCAATTAGAATTCTACACTATTTACTTTGATATCATTAATCTCTTAATTTATTTTTTTTATTAAATTGATTTTCTTCACAATTTTATTGAGTTCAATTATCTATATATATATATATATATATGTATGTATATAAAATACAACAGTTTGTGGGCATAAATAGAGCAATCAAATTCTACTATGCTTACCTCATCATGAATCATGGGGTCATTAATCACTTACTTTTGTTTTCTATTTTTATTAAATTGGTTTTTTTTCCCACATTTCTATTTTGAATCCAATTATCCTATATATATATAATAATATAACACTTGGTGGGCACAATTGACACAATTAGAATTCTACTCTACTAAATTGTACAAGTGGCTGTGTTTTACTAAAAACAAAATAATTTAAAGTCTTCTTCCTAAATTTCTCATCTCCAATATAAAAAAGTGTGCATGGAGAAGAGAGATGAACACATATTTTAAAATTTCCCTCACTTCTTTTTATCCATTCTTACCTTTTTTCTTTCAATTTTCCACTTATCCTCATTTGTATGTCTCTATCTCTTTCATCTCTGTGCACACTTTTTATATTGGAGATGTCCTTAGAAAAAAAAAATCCAATTTTATTTCATAACTTCTATTTGGTTGAACAAAACTGATCAAGAATTAATTAATTTCAAAAAGTTGCGCAGGATTTCTTTTTGGAAAGCAATGTTATTTAATTATTTCTCAAAAAAGTCCCCCTGCTAAACAGGAATCAATCCAGTAGTTCGATCTAAAATTAACACAAGCAAAAATAGCAAGATGGTGGGCTACGTACTGTATTTCTATCTCTCGGAATATAATAACAAGAACCACAATTACTATTCAACAGAAGATTATAAACCTCTTCGATAATGATCCCCCGGCGCACTTGGAGGCTCCAAACCACATGTAGCACATCCGTCTCCACTTGGTCAATCAACAACCCATTATTTGTTGCAAAAGTTGGGCAGTTTACTTACGCAACAAATGAGGAAATCAATTTGGAAACTAAAGGACGAAGTTGCACAAACTAAATTGGGGGAGTGGTTGCTAGGTCTTTGTTTCAGGGCTTGCGTTACTTTGATCTTTTGGTTTATGAAAGAATTTCCTATTACTCCCGTGCTTTAATAACTAGAGCGATGATTTGAACACGTTGAGAATGAGATGAAAGAAAATTTGAAGCTTGAAGGGTAAGAGATAGATGAAACTGGAGTTTAATTTATTGTTCAGATTTATGTCGTGTTGAACTGGACAGTTATAATTTGATCCAAGATTAGATGATTTAGAATTTTGAATCAAATTAACTCATCCGACTGAATATAAGTCGAAAGATATATTTATATCTATTACCTTAGAGCAAGTTTAAAGAAGAGAAAAACCCGAGGGAAAATAAGTGAAAAATCAAAGTGGAAAAGCTACATTAAAAGACGGGGGAAAATTAAGAGGAGAAAAATCCTATAATAAGGACGGATACTTTTATTTTATTTTATTATTATTATTATTTTTTGGTGAGGGGGAAGGGAAGAGATTTTGCCCCTTTTTACGTTTCTTTTCGTCCAAAAGGTCATTATTCTTTTCCATTTCACTCCTACATTATTTGTTTGAAAGGGGAAAAATTCAAAAATAAAATTACTTGCCCTTGCATATATATTATATTCGGTGAAAGTTGAATACAATCATATTTGGATTTTTTTAACTCAACACTAATATTGCTCTTTAGTGTATTCTTCCCATGAAATCAGCCTCGACTGGCTAAAAATTATAAAAAAGTAAAAGAAAAAGTTAAATATTGAGTCTAATTAATGAGAAATGATGGCCAAGCACGTTGATTTAGAAGTCCATATAATAATACTTCTCCGTACATATGATTTCATGAGTTGTCCCAAACATATTTTATATTTAAAAGTCTAATTTATATTGATTTAATAAACTACCCATTAAATTAAAGTAAATAATAATGTATGAAAATATCGTCTTTAGTAATTCAAGAATAATCTGACATTTCTAGAAAAATTAGAATTTGGAAATACAAACAATTTACACTCTGAGAATACACAATTACATTTCTTTAATTAAGTTCACTTTCTGGCACAAAGAGTCCATGAAATCGATAGGGCACCCTTCCAGGGAGCTTAACCTAAGCCACAATTTCATGCTCTGGAGACTTGGCATCCATAACCAAGAACCTTGTTTCCCTTGTCTTCTCATTGTGCAAATATATCACCGAATATCTGTCATCCTCCTCGACCTCGTCTCCACTGCCACCCTCTCTTGGCATGAAAAACAGTTTGCCACCGAAACAACCCGGCTCATATAATCGACTCCCCACCTCACAATTGCAGTTATCAGCCTCGACTAATGAGAGGTCTAACTTCATTACTGCAGCTCTCTTTGGTGTTGTAGTTGTCACTGCTGCTATAATGACTCACTCCACTTTGACATAATATTATCATCTTTAGGCCTGGCCTGCACGGTTTTGTTCTTGGGTTCTCACTTAAAAAGCCTCATGTCAGATGGAGTGGATCCCTTAGCATATAACTGGTTTTCTTTTCTCTACTCAAACGATGTGAGATTGGGGCTGTCACAATCACCCCACTAAGGGGGCTCAACATCCTTGTTGGCCACACTTTCAGTTAAGCTCTGCTCTGATATTATCTGTAACGACTCACTCCATTTTGATATGATATTGTCCGCCTTGGGCCTGGCCCGCACGGTTTTATTCTTGGTTCTCACTCAAAAGGCCTCATATCAGATGGAATAGATCCCTTAGCTTATAAACTCGTCTTCTTCTCTCTACTCAAGCGATGTGGGATTGAGGCTGTCACAGCTGCATATATATATATATATATATATCTGTTCTTCTTTCAACTGTAAGATGGATTGATCACCGCAAGATCAAGATTTGTGCTACAAAGTGGTTGCCTTGACACCTTTTTTTCCTTTAAATTCATTTAAACTCTATCCACTGATAAATGGTAGAAATCCATGGGATCTGATGGGCTCTCAAATTGAAATGCATTAGAAGCCAGAAGTGCTATTCTGTTCCCACCATCTTCTTCCCATTCATTGAATGCACGCACCATATTGAGTCCAGGAGCATCTATCCAGGTCATTTCAGCATCGTTCTCGGCATATCAGGGGAGGATCCAGAGCCTTGTAACTTGAGCCAGATCGGTTCAGACCGGTGATCTTCCTCGGATCACATTCATAGGATCAATCACAATTTGTGTCTCAGGAAAGACAACATAGTTCTTGGTGACTGCAAAATCATGGATAAAAGATGAACATGTCAGGGATTTGATGGGAATGTCTTTTTCTTTTACACCTTCCTCGTTGATTCGGAAATAGGTTAAAAACGGGTGGAATACGTTGTACGTAGAAGCAAAGGCTTTGCCGGTGTTTGGGTCGGTTTTGGGATGTGCTGTCATGCTCATGAATGGCTTGCTGTAAAAGGTGTGGCAGCCTTCAGTGATCACATTGCCGTAAGATGTCAATTTTAGCTTGTAGGGAAGATCAGATTCGGTTAGAGCGAAGAGGTCTCTTCCAACGAGAGCTAAACTTGTATTTGCTACTCCAATGCTATGGGTCGAAGGATTGAATTGTCCAGCCAATGATCGGGCTACAAATGGCACCATGCGTGCCATGGTAGCGGAGAAGCCGTGGAAGGAAGAGAAGATACTAGGGATAACTAGGGAGCCATTTTCGTGCTCAATAATGTACTTATGCGTCTTCACATAGCGACTAAAAAACACGGCTTTGCCTTGCGAGATTTTGATCACGTGCAGCATCTCATCAACATCGAAGAGATGATAAGGGCCGCGAGGGATGAATTGAGGGTTAGGAATGCACCGTCTAGGCAACTTGGAAGGGCTCCTTCCACCACCTCGCACAGAGTTGGTGGAAGCTTATTAACCGGAGCATAATTCCCAAATAGGACATGCTACGGATCGAGGGAGGGAGGAAGAGGCAAGTTGAGGAAGGTGCATATGAAATCTTCATATGCGTTAAAGATCGATAGTTGCTACTAATGATGGCTCCTTTGTTTTCTTGACAATTTCGTTTCTCGGGGCACTTTTTCCAATCAGTTGTACTAACTTCTGCATTATTGTTTTCGAAGAGAGCCTTTTTCAGGAGGATTGAAGTTTCATGATTCTCTTGATCAATCCTAAGAGCTGAAACTTTGAATTTATATGTTTTTGGTGGTGAAGGAGCTTTGGAATGCAAATTAACTAGGAGGGAATAAGAAGAAGAACAAAGTATTCCCATGCTAGTCACTTTGGGCGTAAAATTGATAATCAAGATTCAGGAGATTGATGAAGCTTGTGACAAATGAAGAGAGATTAAGAGTTTAAATAAGGACAAATTAGTGGGGGAAATAATTTAAGAACACAAACAACTGGATACTAGCTGATCGATCCCCACTGGCTTAGTTGAAGCTTTGTAGGTCACAAACTTGAAACATTTAACTAATTTAGTTATGTCCAAATATAATTAGATGGTACAAAAAGAAAACTGAAAATAGCATTTCAAAAATATATTACAAAGAAATAAAATAAAAATAGTTCTAGAACCAACCGGTTTTTTTTTCCCCGGAAGATAGAACCAACCAGTTGTTGTTTCCTTATAACATGGTGGCATAGACTGACACAGTAAAGAAAACAGATATTTTTTTATTGAGTCATGCCATTTGATTAATAAAAAGACAAATTAACCATTAGTTCTTGAACATTTTTCGTCCTCTCAACATATAATAACATTTATTAGGCATTTGAAGAATTATTTGGTCCCAAATTGAAGGAAACATGCAGCCGAACTTCAAGGAGGTGCCCTCTTTTAACCACTGATGATAAATTGCCAAAATTGAAAGATATGGCAGAAGACAATATTTTTGTTAGGCATTATTTCTCTAAGCTGCTTACACAGGAAAAAAACGCGATTCTGATCCATATAACTTTAGCTACTCTTAGCCACATTATTTCTCTACACTGTTTTCACAGGAAAAAAAATAGCTCAAATAACATCCAATATAAATGTTGAGTTCTTCATCAGGTCAAATAGCTCATTTCTTGCTTGCTAGTTCTTTTAACGGCGCGTGTATGTAAATTGAATAGGAGATCATACTTGAAGAGGAGGAAATGTGTTCTTGTTTGTGTAGCGACTGAACAATTTTAGTGTTGCTACGCCTCACTCTAATTTTTTTAACATCTATTTTTATGTCGCACTCGTGTAACTGAACTATAGAATAGGGCTTTTAGCACGTATACCCAATAGCGGGATGAGGTACTAAACATAAATCACAAAAACATACTAGTGACCATTCAAAAATACCATCTTGATATTTTTTTTTGCAAACCCATCTTACTTATTTAAATATAATATTACCAATAAAATATATTTCATTTTTTCTAGAAAATTTTATGTTTGGCCCAACTATAAGAAGTATTTTTAAAAGGGAAAATTAGCCCATTTACTTGGAAACTTAACATTTGTCCCAAAATACTTGACAGTGTTTTAAATTCCAAAAATATTCAGTTATTTTTATTTATTTTTTATTTGTTTTATTTATTATTATTTAATTAAATTTGACTCCTAAACAACTGAATCCAGCCAGCTGACGAATGGCCGGCCGCTGGAATCTAGTGGCCAATCACCGGGTTGCGGCGAATTTTTTTTCTTTTCCTTTTTATTCTCTTTTTCCTTTCTCCTCCATTCCTTTTAAATTTTTTCATTTTCCTTTTCTCTTTTCTAGTAATGTTGTTGGAATCCTTTTTTTTTTCTTATTTTTGTTTTTGCATTTTTTCTTTGTTTTTCGTTTACTCTTTTTCCTGCGATAATTTTTTTTTTAACAAAGTGCGCTACATGATAAACAATAATTTTTCCTACAATAATTTTTCTCTTTGTTTTTTATTTTTTCCATCCGATCGCACGGGCCAGCCGATTGAAAGCGTCTCGCCACCAAGAGTTGAGCGGTGGTCTTGGTTTGTGCTAACTCTCTCTGGATCGGCCAAAAGATGAGCGAACATATTAGGGTATTAGTGTTCCTCCGAGTTTTTTCTTGAACCAGCTTCAATTTTCAGCTTCAGTGCTTGAGTTTTTTGTGTGCAATCCCTCTAACCAAAGTCTGATACCAATTTGTTAAATATATTACACCAAGAATATAAAAGATGGAAGAACACAAAGGGGGAAAAACCTAGGCTCAGATTCAAACTCTTCTACAAGGAAACACAAGGATGAGCAATACGCTACACTCTAAATGGAAGAACCAACGCATAATCACACCACTAAGGTAGTGATTTCTCTCATCACCAAGAACTCTAGAATTTGAATTTCAGACAACGGACAAAGAGAGACGTTTGAAACTTCAAAAAGGAAAATGAAAATCTTGTGAGTTTAAGTTCCCAAAACCAACACACAATAAAGGGGCCAAAAGTCTTGTTAGGCCAAAGAGTAACAAAAGGGCACATAAGGCCCAAAAATTCCAACTTGGACTCAAGGCAAGGAAATGAGCGTTGCTTTCAACCCTAAGTTTCTTCTCGTAGTGATCGATGACGCTTTAATCCTCGACAATGGACTATGAATGTGAGTTTGATTATTATTGTCTATAAGGAGGTTGTTTGGTAACATATACCCAACACCAACGGGACAAAAGTATATGGTGGAAAAAGTAGGATGCCAACTGTGATAAAGAAAATTCCCAAAAAAGGAAAAAGAAAAATTGAAGATCTCAGATGCTGAGTTCTGTGAGCAGGCAAAAATTTCTCGCAAGAACCTCGTTAAACAATTTAGGATATTAAAAGATGCTGATTACTACTACCGATGCATGGAGTGGTGTCCAGTGAATTTATATGTGTTTCTCTAAACTGGTGACATCGATGGATATAGATTCAAGCCCTACAATTCTATATGAGGCCTATCTGCTGTTCTTTTCTCAATCTTGGATTATGTATGCAAATTTATTTTAATATTCTTCTATTCTATCTGGATTTGACAGCATCTTCTAACTTGTTTTGCATTATTGTGTAACATGACATTCAGGGATATTACTATTACTAAAGGAGTATCTTCCTTACACCAGAACCACCGGCTTTGCTACAATTTGAAATTAGAGACTATATTAATTAAAATAGAAAATGGCATTCCACACTCGCGAAGATAGCATATCCAAGTGTAAAAGATTGTGTAGATAAATGTGAGTATGTTTGTAAGTCATTTGGATTATTGTATTTTGTAATAATTTTCATATCTTTTTGTGATGTCTTGTATAGATTGGTGCTCTAAACAAGAGCTACGTAACTGTAGGTCTTGCAATGTAAAGTAGGATGTATTTAGAATTGGTGTAGTCTTCTACTACTGTTTGGTGAAAACATTCCCATTTCCTTTTGAAGATAATAGATTATTTTGCAGTCATGTGTTCCAGTATTGCCTATTATCAGAATTCTTTTCCCTATAATTAAATCAATCACCTATACTTTTGAAGTCCAAGGACTTCTATAGAGTCTCCTTCATCCGCCCCGTCTGTACAGACTAACTATTGAGAAGTTGCGGGAGTACATATTTCTTTGGGGTTTGAGTAAAAGAATGAGGCTTTTACAAATCGCAAGTGATTTGATGGAAGATAATCCCTCCTTTGCATTGCACATTCGTATAGCTATTGATGAAAATGTGCTGAATGAGACCGGTTAGAAGTTCGTGGTTGATAAAACGTTAAAAAAAGAGGTGGCACGGAAAGGGATGAGATTTCATTGTGGAGATGATGTAATTGGTCTCATAACTTTCATAAGGAACACAGAAAGGCACTAACGCTCTCAGACACAAGTAAAATGGTGTTAAAAGATGGGGTTGATTGTTATTTTTTCAGCAATTTTCGAACTCTTCTAGTTGAACTTCACGAGGCTACACGTAAGGCAGGAATGTCAAAAAAGAAGAGCTTTTTGGAATTTTACAAGTAATATATTCACCTAGAAATCTTGATTATCATAGTGGTCTTTTAGAGATCCAAAGTGGACTAATTATCCAAGAATAGTGCCGAACCTAAAAATTTAGGGCCCTGAGTCGAGAGGTAAAAATTGGCCACCTAATGTCATAGTGCATGTTTGAAGATGTTGAGAAAATATTATACTAAGACACAATATTCAAATGAAAATGAGAGAATTTTTTAAGTTGGTTTGAATTTGTGAGAGATTTTGTAATAGTGTGTTTCCTTTTGGAGCTTTTTAAGACTTTTATAACCCACCCTTTCTTTCAAGTGGACGATGTCTTTTAAGAATTTTATAAAATATTAATTTGCTTTATAGATTTAGTAAGATTTTTGAAAACCACTACAAACTTTCATTAAAAATTTTCTAAAACCTTTTACAACCTTTTGAACTATTTTCCACTTTTATTATTTTTAAAAATATTGTATGTAGTTGTAATATGGCTTGAACAATATCTTAGATTACTGATTTAATTACAACTAAAATAAAAAAATCATATTTTTCTTATCAATAAAATTAATTTTAAAGAATTTGAAACTTATATTCAAATAATTTGAAAGGAATTCAAAACTACTATGTACATGTTTCTTAAAATAAAATTAGAGCATTTGAACTCTTGACATTTTGCAAAAAGAATTAAAAATTTTACCACTAGATGAAGTAAATTTTTAAAAATATTTTTTAAAAGTTGTATATCTATTTGTTAGCCGTAAAATTTGTTGGCCCCATGAATTATTGGGGCAGAGGCGGCTGCCTTCTCAGACTCATATCAAATCCAGGCCTATCCCAAAACTATCTAATCTAGGATTCGATTGTTTTGAAGATAGCACTATATGGTGCGTTTTTCGAATTAGAAAGAGTTGATTTTCCTTCTGTTTTACTGAAAGCAGTGTCTGGGACATGAGATGGAAATTTTTGTTGATTACCCACTCAAAACTTGGGTTTCAGAATTTTAATAAAATAGCTCTAAAACATTAGATCAAACACCCCCCAAAAAAAAAAAAAAGTTAGGAAGAAGAAGTCGACTATTTGTTGTTATTGTTGTTGTTATTATTATTATGTTTTCACCCCATGCGTTGCACGGGCATAACAACTTAAATAAAAAAAAATAGGGCAGGAAAGAAAGACGAAGTCCCTATCATTTTTCCAGTATAATACTAAACTTGAAAGTTTCTATTTTTTTTTTGTTTTCTGTTGAAGGAAAAAAATTTATTCTGATTATTTTTTAATTATTTTTAAATAAAAAATAAATATTAAAATAACCATACTTTTAAAAAAAGGTAATATAGAATTAGCGATCAATTTTCTGTTAAACTTCCACAAAATATGACATAAGTATGATAGATTAATTTGCACGAAAACAATAGTGGGAATGTACAATTTAAGTAGCTATGCTTACCAAAAAAAAAAAGGAGGGAAAAAAAAAAAAGAAAACCCAATGAAGCCATAGTCCGTCAAATTTGGTTTTTCATATATTTAAAATATGTAAAACAGACAAATTTGAGAATTTTTTTCTGAAAAGAATTAATTCGAGAATTATTGACACATGCTTTAAAAAATTTCAAATGGTTATTATAATATTTCCAGTAAGAGTAGTATATGTGTGTATGAGTGAGGGGGGAGAAGGAGAGAGATTTATAATTTTAATTCATATGGAATAAAATAATCAATTATCAGCAGATGGATGGTAAAAAGATAAAGTAAAATAAAGTAAATTGTCAAAAAAAAAAAAAGGAAAAAATTTTTCTCCATGACGCAAGTGGTAGAATGGTAATCCGAACTAAAAGTGCAATTCAAGTCTAAGAACAACACGAAACCCAATTGAAATCTGTCGTTGGAATATATCTCTTTTCTTGATTTTTAATTTCAGACCAAGAAAAAAGATTAATTAAGAACATATAAAAAAATTAATTCAAATATTCCTAAAAATATTAATTCAAATAAAAATTTAAAGATACGTGAAGAGTTAAGAAAAAAAAGTCTTACGCCAAAAACCTAAAAGTAGAAATCATAAAAAAGGATTAAGGAAATAAAAAGAAAAATAATTCAAATTAACAATTAAAAATAAGAGAGGAGAAATATTAGGAGATCTGAATTTTACTGTAAGATTGAAGTCTTAATTGAATGAAGATTAAAGGATAAGGCAAAAGGAGAAATTAACAAAAATTAAAAAACGGATTGGATCAGTACAAAATTTTGAAAAAGAAAAGATAAAGAGGATACGGTAAAGAAGATAATTCATGAAAACATAAAAATATATCATCTCACAGTGACGTCATCAAAATCCTTTTGAAGCCAGACTATTAGCGAGAAAAACCATACCAAATAAACTTCTTTTATTATTAATATATAGATTATTGGTAGGTGAATTGTCACGGTCACTAATACATACGTATTTACAAGCCACGCATGCTTATTTCTGTATTATTCGTTATTACCAACTCTTGATTAGAGCAGGCCATCAGATCTGAAAACCCGACCGACCTGACCCGACCGACCAATTATGGGTCGGGTCGAGTCATGTCAAAGGGGTCAACAAGTCGGTGACGAGTCGACTCAGGGAAACCTAACTCGGGCTGAATCAGGTGACGGGTTGACTCGGTGAAACCCAGTCAACCTGGTTAAGATCCGAGTAACCCGATTTATTTATTTATTTATTATTTTTTTGGCCCAAATGAAATCGTATTTAGTTAATGACATTTTTCATATTTACATTCAATTTGACAAATTTCACCTCATTTCATTATTCCACTCACACTCAAGACCACTCAAAATACTTTCAAGAACCCTAGATATCCTCAATTCTACTTTCCTTTACTGATCTGTCCTCGATCCGCTGCCGCTGTCGCCGGTGCCGTTCCTTCTCGCTCTATGCTGCCCTGCTACTGCCACTACCCGTCTTCTTCTGATCCGGCGCGCTACAGACCTGCGACGGCAGCTGCCCGTTTTCAAATCCCGCGCGGCCGCTGCCCGTCTTCTAATCCAGCTCCAGCCGCTGCCGCCTAGCTTCATTTCATCTTTTTTTCTTCCTTTCTTTGATTTTTGTGAAAAAATATGAGATGAAGAAATTCACTAATAAGAATGTGGTCTTTATGGGAGTTTGAATGTTGTTTGTGGGATTTTGAATGTTGGAACTTGGATGATTCACTGAAGGCTTGGAGGGCGTCCATTTGGGAAGGAAAGAATTAGGGTTGGGGACTTGGGGTATAAGAGACAAATGAATTTGGGCCTTGACAATATTGGGCCGATTTTTTGTTAAAAAATTTTAGGCTGTTTAGAGGCTTAAACCGCGAATCAACTCGACCCGAGTCAACCTGAGTTGACACCGGTTGAGTCGGGTTTTAAAACCGAGTTGGATCGGCTCGGTTCTGAAACTCAAAACCCAACTAATTATTGGGTCGGGTTTGGGTTGAGCTCAAACGCGACCCGACCTGTCCGATGCCCCGGCCCTGCTCTTGATGAATTATTCAGAGGGAGGGGACAAATGAAAAAGAATGGAGAAGACCCAAATATGCGACGAATGCATTCAAGAAACTGGAGAAAGTGAGGAAAAAAATAGAATGTGTAGGAAATTTTCTTATGTTGTATTGATAATGATATCATGCATAGTGTTCTTTTTATATACACTTGATATGGGGATTCTAGAGCCAGAAAAATAAATTTCAGAAAAAGAAATAAAAGGAAAATATCTGAAGTTTGTTACCAAGAATCTCTATTGGCCACCCGCTTCCAGAAGAAGAGAAGAATTTCGTGCATAGGAGAAAAGAATCTTCTTCTGGTTAATGACTTTAACAAAAACGTAATGTACTTTTTCTTTTGAAGTTTCTATTCTTTTGTTTTGCGACTTATATCTTCTTCTTCATTTGGCTGTAATTCACTGATTTCAATCGAAGGCATTTCGGCTTGATCTCCAGCAAAGTGAGAGAAGGAACCAATGGTAAAGTGTACAGAGCCAGAGAAAACAGCCACTGACAAGATTGTAGCGCTTAAGAAAGCCTGTCTCCACGAAGAGGAAGAAATGCCCCTGCCCAACTCGTTGTTGTGCATGCTCTCAAGAGATCCTCATATCACTAGATTGATGGACTTGTAAACAAGGCCAGAACAAAGAAGGCAAAGTAGACTCATGAGATGTTGACCCGTTGGTATAGAGCTCTGGAGGTACTTCTGTGAGAGACACATTACTCTGCTGCAGTGGAAATGTGGTCTGTTGCCTGTATATTTGCCAAACTAGTCAGGCGGCAAGCTTTCTTTCCCGGAGACTTCTAGCTGCTACACATTTTCAGATCGTTGGGGTACCCCAAATGAAAATGTGTGGCCTGAAATGAGCAAGTCATCGAACTGGCATGAGTATTCTCAATGAGTCCTTCAGCCACTTGCACCGGCGGTCCCAGAATTACACCTATTATCAGAAATGTTGTAATATGAGCCATCAAAATGGATTTCAGCATAGAGAGCTATGGATCCTTACTTCGATGATCTTGACAAGTCCAAACTTTGAAGAAACCGAGATACAGATGCAGAATCATCCAAGTCCCTGGCTTAATGAATGCTCTCAAGAGCGGACGTTTTAGTGGGGTTGCTAGACAGAGGTCAATTTGTTTTGTTTCCACTGCTTCCCTCAAGCATCTTTTCAAATATATGTACCAACAGTGTACAATTACTGCAACCGGGACTATCTTTCTATGCTTTCTATAATTGTAGCAGGGAAAAAAAATGCTCGTTTATGCTTTAAATATATTACATTTGAATTCACAAGGTTGATTGAGTCCCAGACAAAATATATGGCCAAGAATGATCTCAATAAATTTGACCAACCACTATACCAACATTAATAATGTATGAAATCACCAAAAAAAAAAAAAAGCAATAAAATACTTGATTTGCTTCATATACATTACAGTAATATTTTTCACTATAATTTGAAATCATTACTGTCAAAGTTTTTTTTCCAAACATCTTCCATAATATAGTTCTCTAGATGTAATGGCATATATCCTAGATTGAAGAGAACATTTACATCCATCTATAGCAAAAGGAGTTGAGTTTACACAAAGTTGGGGCAATAAATTAGTTTACTAAAGCGAACAAGGTTTTACAGATAATCAAAGACAATGCTGAAGCATATGGTAGAAATATATTAGACGAATTCTCCACATAAAATTTTTATGGAAGAGTCATGAAAGTGAGGATGGAAACAGGCATAACACTTAAACCGCAATAGGAACACCATAAGAAAAATCCCACAATTAAAGAGGTTAAACTAAGATTTTTCAACAAAAAGAGCAAACAGAAACACGAAGCTTATAATGTTCGGCTCCTACCTTCTTTATAATGAATAAACCTACATCCAAAGTTTTTTATAATGAAGAACGATACATAGCATCACTAACAGAAAAAGAAAACGTTCATACATCAGGCACTCTCAGTGCAGTAGGCAAATTCAGTTCCGGCTCAAAGTTCACCAAGAGGTTAGGCAAAGTGGTCAACTACGTCATTTGTTACTTGCTCCAACTTGGAAGGATCTCACTAAATTTAGAATTAATACCGGGTCATTTTTCTATTTCCTCAAAGGAACTTCAAAAATATTACTTCTCTTTCAAGTCTATACATACCTTCAGAGCAAAGTCCTTATCAACAAGTCTTGCATGAATACCCTACAAATGACAAATGTTAGATATAAGTCCAAAAATTTACTCCTACTGTTGTGCTGGATGAGATACATAACACATATCAGAATTATCATTTGAGACATTTTGGAAATCCATTTTGGGGATATTTGGTATTCCAGCACGTTAGCATCCCGAGTGTAAAGGCAATCATAAAGATGCAAGCAGATAGTAGCTTACCGATTGCAAAGTCAAGAACTGCACCATTCACTATAGGACTCTGCTGCCTCTTCCGATCTAGGCCATTCGGACTCTAATTTTCAATTGGTGGCATAATTGGACGGTGAGAGGCTAAAGGGTTCTCCATGAAGAAATAAATTTTGGCTAGTTTCTTTTTCTTGATAAGTGAAAACTACATTTTTATTTGCAAATATCAAGCTGACCAGATCATATGTGCAGGCATCATTGTCTCAACCAGGTACAGGAGCAAAAAGGTTGTTTTTGTTTGATAAGCTTATTCAGAAAGTTAGAAAAAGAATTTTGAGTTGCGAAAATCAAATGTTGTTTATGGGTGGGAAGCTTACTTTGATTATGTATGTTCTTAATACTATGCCTATTTATTTATTACAAGTTATATGGATCCTTCAAAAGGAGTTGTGAATAAAATTGAGAAGCTCTTTAACTCTTGTTTGTGGGAAGACAGTAGTAAAGAGTAGAAAATTCATTGGGGGTTCTTGGGAAAAGATATGCTATCGTTATGAAGAGGAAGGGCTTGGATATAGATCTTTGAAGGATATGTCAAAAAGGCTTTTGCATGTAAACTGTGGTGGCTGTTTAGAAAACAGGATTCTTTATGGAGTGCAGTGCTTTTATCCAACTATTGTGGGAAGAAACACCCATTAGAAGCTCCAGTAAAAGCTAATGATTCTCTTGTTTGGAAAAGGATGAAGGGGTTCCAGGATATTGCCGATGCTCAGATTGCTTGGAGGTTAGGCTTTGGCAACTTAAGTTTCTGGTATGATGGCTTCAAGAGGGTCCAATTTATAATCTAACAGATGTGATTGGGAGGACAGATCTCTTATTGTTAGAGTGCATTACCAAAGGAAAACGGGATATTCCTAAACTTAAGATAATTCTCCCTGAAAGTGTAATTAACAGCATTGTTCAAACAGCAGATAGTATTTTTGGATTGCAGAATCCTCAGGTATATTCGCTGTCACTTCGTGTATTTCTATCTTTAGAAGAAGACATATTATTCAGAAGTCTTTGCAATTGATATGGGAGAATATTGTATCTGCTAAGATTTCATTTTTTTTCTTGGAGACTTTGGAATGGTTGGTTGTCTGTTGATGAAGTTAAGCAGCAAAATTTTCATATAAGCTAAATGTCAATGCTGTGCTAGTGCTGAAAGTCTTTCTCGTGTTTTTATCGGCTGATGTTTGGGAGTTTTTCTTTCAAAAATTGGGAATTGATTCGGGTGTGTTGGAATATCCTCAGCAAGTGTTGCTTAAATGGTTGAGCTACTGTAAGAAGCAACCAAAGATAGTGAATTGTTTACCTGTGCTAGTTTCTTGGTTCCCCTGGATTGACAGAAATCAAGCTAAGCTTAGGGGTAGGGGAAAGGACTCACAAAGAGTTATTAAAGCCATTCTTGGGATGCTAAAATTGCTGTACTTGCATAGAAAGATTAAAGTCCAGTTTGTCACTAAGTGGGAGGCTATTAAATGGCATCCACCTGAAGCTGGGTATAAGCTAAACACAGATGGCATTATGTTGGAAGATTGCTGCTGGTGGTCTTTTGAGAAAACTCCAAGGGTAAAGTGGTGTTTGCATATTGCACTAGATTGGATGAATGTTCATTGTTGCAGCAGAAATAAGAGCTATTATGTTGGGTATTAGACTTTGTATAGATAGAGGAATATAACAATTCTGTATAGAATCAGATTCGCAAGTGGCTATTTCGTTGATTAAGAGTTGTGATAGAGGGGCACGGATATTATAGTATATGTTAACGGAAGTAAGGGAATTTGTTAAGGATCATCAGGTTACAATTTAAAAGTGTTATTTACCAATGTTATCCTCCTTGCTTTCATTGGTACAGTCATGATTGCATGCTATTTTCAGAGATAATTTCCTTTTAATTATTTGTGACATTTTTAATTGAAATCACACTATATATTTTGCTTGCATTCTGAAATATATGCATCATCATTATCTTTCAAGCTCTGAACCCCCTTATAAGTTTGATAACTGTGTAGTCTCTTCACCTGAAAAATAAGACTGAAAGAGATAAAAAACAATTAACTTGAAAGCAAACTAAATTCCATTGTCATCACAGAACCCATGGTTGACAAGGGGCAGGTAATTAAATGTAACAGAATTTTGAATTTTAGAAGATGCTTTTCTAATTTTAACAGTAAGATACGGCTGTTTGGGAATGAGGCTGTTGATTTTAATATTCTGGAAGACTATGAGCAACATGTCACTCTTGAGTTAATTCAGGAATATGGGAAATGCATTATTACGGTCATCTAATCTCAAATGAACAGTTTGTGCTAGAAAGGAGTTATGGAGGAGCCTGAGGAAATGGTCTGATAACATGAATTATCTGTGGATCATAGGGGGTGATTTCAATGTCAATTTAAGAAGTGGGGATAGATTAGGAGGCAATGCTCCTAATACTCCATCCATGGAGGATTTTTCCAATTATGTACTGGAATACAGCTTATCAGAATTACCTATGGAAGGGAGTCAGTTTACTTGGAACAGAGGCAATTTATGGGAAAAACAGGAAAGGGTTTGTTCATTTGCAGATTTCTTGACGTTGTTGGATCAACTAGAGTCTATGTTCTTAATAATGACTTCTCTGATCATTATCCTTTGTTGGTTGTGAAAGCATCAGAGGATATATTCCTCTATTGTTGGAGCTCTCATGAAACGTTTCAGATGTGGTTAAGGAAAACTGAGATGAGCCTCTTATGCCTTTCTCCGAAGGCATTTTCAGTTTCTTCTATTAAAAAAAAAAAAGGACTCAAATCTGCTTTGAAGGCTTGGAATAAAGATGTGTATGGGAATATATTTGAGAATATCAAGAAAGCTGAAGGGGTGGCAACAGATAAGGAGAAGAATTCTCTAGAGTGTCAGTTTGTACAGAATACCTGAATAAAGAAGCTGCTTTTCTGGCATATGCTAAGTTGAATAAACTGTTACTTGATGAGGAGCTTTTCTGGAAGCAAAATTGAGGGAGCAAATGGCTAGTGAGAAGGAGAGAAAAACACTAAGTTCATGCCAGGGTGAAAAGTAACAGGAGGAATAGAATTCACAAGATACAGCTAAAGGATGATACTTTGACTGAGAATTCTATATTAATCAAGTCATCTGCTAGAGTTTTATAAGACATGTTCTCTAGTGATCCGATTGTTTTGGAGAATGATCTTCTTCAGAATATCCCCAGCTTGATTACTGCAGAGGATAATGGCTGACTCAACAAAGTCCCTGATGAGCACGAAATAAAGGAGGTGGTTTTTAGTTTAGATCCTAGTAGTGCAGCTGAGCTTGATGGCTTTGGAGCTGGTTTCTATCAACATTGCTGGTCCACCATTAAAGCTGATTAACTGAAGGCTGTTTCTGATTTCTTTCAAGGTAAAATTCTCCCTGGTATTACAGCCGCTATCATAGTTTTAATCCCTAAAATTGATTGCCTAACAGAATGAAAAGATTATAGACCAATAAGTGTATGCAATGTGATCAATAAAATAATTACTGAACTGCTGAATAATATAATTGTTCTGGTCTTACCCAAGTTGATTACTGAGTGTTTTTAGACCTAGTAGGTCCATGTCTGATAACGAGTTGTTGGCACAAGAGTTGGTGAGCCGGATAAATAGAGAAGTTAGGGAAGGGAATCTGACTATTATATATTATATTAAATTGGACATGGTTAATGCATATGATAGAGTTCCATGGAACATTTATTCAAACTTTTGAGACAGTTGTCTTTAATGGTGAATGCTTAGATAAAATACAGAGGTGCTTCAATACTTGTCATTTTGCTTTATTGATTAATTGGGAATTGTGTGTATTCTTTGCCTCCACCGGGGGATTAAGATAAAGGATCCCCCCATCTCCCTCTCTTTTTATTTTAATGGCCGAATGTTTGTCAAGGGGCTTGAACAGAATGTTTACTGAAGTTAAATCCATGGACTACATTCATGGTGGGAATTTGTCTATATCACAACTTGGCTTAGCGGACGACATCGTTGTGTTTACCAATGGGCAAAAAGCTTCTGTTTCAAGGTTAATGAACGTTCTTAAAGCTTACACAAATGTTTCAGGGCAAGCAATTAATCCTCATAAATCTTCCTTTACTGTGATGAGTGGCAGCAATGCGTCTAGAATCCAAGAGTATATAGGATATGTATATCAGAATTTTCCTCTGCTGCCTAAAAGGGTAATTGTGAAATTGAAGCAAATGTCAGTTTTTTTATGGGGAGATAGTAATTCAGAAAAGAAAATTCATTGGGGGTGCTTGGACAAATTGTGTTATCCTACCAGGGGGTGGGATTCAGTTCTCTCAGGAACTTAGCAAGGGATTTGATTGGAGCAAGGTGATGTTCAATAAATAATCATACTGGTTTTCATCCTACAACTATTCGAATTAAATCAGATTCTTCTTTGTGGAAAAGAATGAAAATTGTGCAGTCATTGGTGGAGCGACATATAGCATAGAGAGTTGTGTGGGGCTTGATAATTTTTGGCATGAAAGATGGCTTTATTTGGGTTTGCGTTCTTAGTTCTGGTCTGAACTGAGGATGGAGATTGTGGCTGATTACATTGAGGGAGATACTTGGAATATGAAGAAGTTAAAAGAGGTTTTGCCTTGTGATATAGCTGTGGAAATTTCTCAAAATTCCTATTTACCAGTTTCTTGATCAAATATATTGACTTCCAGAGAGCTCAGCACGGTTTACCATCTCATCTGTTATTGCTACCTTCAGGGAATGTAAAACTCTGCAGAAGTCATTTGGGGATATTTGTCAGCATTTTTATCCTCCTAAGATTGCATTCCTTAATTGGAAGCTTTGGAATGGGTGGATTACTGTAGATGACAGAATAAGAGAGAGGCTGGGGGTTAATCTGCCATCTAAATCTCAATGACATGCACAGGAAGAAACCATTTCACATGTGTTTGTGAAAGGAAAAATTGCAGAAGCATTATGGCTGCATTTCCATAAGTTTGGTATTCCTAAGATGGTAAGTGATCACCCTAGAAGTTTATTTTTCTAATTGGAGTCTTAACTGTAACAAGCAGGACAGATTTGGTGTCTTCCATTACTTGGACATTGGTTTTTATGGCTGGAAGAGATCAGTCCAAGCATGTATACAGGGAAATGTCAATATATGAAATATGTCATTTGTAAGCAATGGCCCAAGTGGCCGTTTCTGCATGTGTTAAAATAATCCAAGGCATATTTCTTTTTTTTTAATGAGAAAATAATTTAAGGCCTATTAGCTATTCAGATAGAATAAAATTATTGTCTTGAGTCCAATTTCAAATGTCCTTAATAGTAGAGGTGCTCAACGCATAATTTATTGACAAGTTCAAGAAGTCTCGGTACCTTCCCGAGGATCCCTAATATTTTAATAATTTAAAATATTATTTAGAATGTCAAAATTTGTAGGGTGTTACAATCTTCCCAAACTACCACTTGATGTGGATAATTTGTATTTTAAAAAAAAAAATAATAATGGGTTTTAAATTAAAAAAAAATATGGCTAATTGGCACTAGAAATCCTTATTTTTTATATATATTATGTAAAACGTACCTACGTATCAATTTTTAACATTGATTGCCCTCAACATCATCTTTCTTGCATAAAAGGTTCATGGCATTAAGTTTTCAAGTAAAATAATATTAGAACACTTAGAAACACAAAATTTAAAAGGGCATTTCGATCCGTCCACTTCTTTCCCCACACAAGCATGCATATTGTTGTGGTTTGTTGGTTTGGCGAAGGTTACTCTCGAATGTAATTCTACTTAATTTAAAATCTTCCCTTGGTTTTATTTAAAAATATTCAATTCGTATAAAATAGGGTTAATTTCACAAGTCGTCCACAACTTTTGAGTTAAGAATCAATTTCATCCACAACCTTTAATAAATGCACGCAAATCGTCCTTTTTTCTACTATTCCAAAAAAGTTTCAACAAAATGACTATTATACCCTTTAAAATTTTTAATTCTTTTTTAAAAAATGTTCAAAAATAATAAAAAATAAAAAAAGAAAACCTAACCCTCCCCCTCCCCAGACTGGCCGCCGGAAATGGAAACATTCCAGCGACTAACTATTCCACAGCTAGAATGGCGGCATTCTAGCCGACAAAGGAGGGTGAATCCCCCCACCCTCCAGTTGCCATTTGGGAGGGCAAATTGTGGGGGACGGGGGGAGAGGGGGTTCACCCCCTTCTGGCTACTAAAGTGCTACTAGAAATGATAGCGACAGCACCCCATTATGCACAAAATGGTGGGAAGGCCCCATTTGTGCTGTGGCGATAAAAAAAGGGGTGAACCCCCTCTTTTTGCTACCTGAAATGGGAGCAAATTTTTTGGGGGGCCAGAAATGGCAACGCAGCCAAGGCTACAAAAGGCCGGGGATTAATCCCCTATATTTGCTACTCGAAATGGTGGGCAGCAATTGGGATGAGGGTTTCACCCCCCTTTTGTAGCCAAAATGCAGCCATTCCGGCGGCCAATCCTGGGAGCGAGAGCAGGAGCAGGGTAGGGTGGGTTGGTTTTTCTTTTTTTATTTTAATTTTTTTATTATTTTTAAACATTTTTTTAAAAAATTTAAAAAGTTTAAGGGGTATAATCGTCATTTCGTTGAAATTATTTTGGAATAGTGGAAAAAGGACGATTTGCATACATTTATTAAAACTTAAGGGCTGTAGAGGGTGGAAACAATAGTTGGGGATGAAACTAATTCTTACATCAAAGGTTGGGGACAATTTATGAAATTAACCCTTAAGTAAATAACACATACTTTGTACATGATGATACCTAAACAATGTCAATGCTCTAAAAGTGAGCATCCTCTATGAAATTCTATAGAACCATATCTGACTCCTTGCACAGAGTTAGATAACCAATAATAATCTACTAAATCCTTACAAGAAGCCATATCTTGTTTTATAGAAAATCTCAACATCTTGAGGCTTTCTATAGGAAATTTGCTAAGAAGACAGATAAGGCTCCTATTAAAGAGATAGATGACTTACATGGCGGAAATCTAACAAAAGTGGCCCCCCTTTTGGTAAGACTGCTTTTGTTAGATTTTCACCACATAAGCCAAAAGGCTCCTTAATAGGATATATATAAGGCTCTATAGCTAGATTGCTTTCTATAGTAGTAGATCTAGTTCCAAAGTTTGGAACCAGATCTGGTCATGCGGCAGCACTAGGCCGCATGGACTGTCTGGTGGAGCCACACTGACTGGTGCCGCTGCACAATTATTCTTTGCGGGCGTACATCCTATTTGTGTGCCCGCACAGTCTTATTGTGCGGCCGCACCAGGCAATGTGGCTCCACCAGACGGTCCATGTAGCCTGGTGCCGCCGCACAGGTCATTACGTGCTACCGCATGACTAAATTTAGTTCTAAACTTTAGAACAAATCTGATACTATAGAAAGCCTCCCTTTCCCCTCTTCCTTCTTTCTTTCTTTCTTCTTTTTTTTTTGGGTTGCGTTTAAAGAATTTTTCTTCAATCGATGGTCCACTAGAGGCCGCTTTTGTGCCCCAAGATGCCATGTGAGTGAATGCATTGGAGATGCCCTTTTGCAACCATAAAGCACGTCTATGAAAAGAATGCCAAGTGGCCAAGCAGTTCAGATCTTGCACAAAAGTAATCTCAATACTAGTGAGACCCCCATGACGACTCAACAATCCAACCTGCCCAATCCTGTATCGATCTAAATGGAAAGGAAGTACATGATCCTACACGTCCACTTAGAGTCACCTATTGACATTTCGATAACTCAGTTGATTAGTAATTATTACTTGTAAATTACTTGTGGTATTAAATCATGTTAATAAAATTGTTAGTTAATAATTCAAAACTACAGCTACATTCGGGTTGTTGATAAAATTACTAAAAGGATTTTTCTAACAACTTGTTAATTTGTTATTAAAGTTAACTATTAAAGTTAACAACAATGTTAGCAAGTCACGTGACGAATCATCTTTATTTTCTTTACTCTTTATATATGAGTTATAGGTTATGAATTAATTTAGCTATAGCCTACTATTGGCTTGAAAAATTAAATTGCAATGGTTAATTTAACTCCACCACTATAGATGCTCAAAAACATATACTCAAACATGCACCTTACATTATGAGAATATCTACTTTAAACCATGAGTATGATGAAATTTTTGAGAATTAATTTTGTGAAAATAAATAAAAAAAGGGCAATAGATTGTACAATTATCAGCTTAATACTCGGAAAACATTGGCCTATAGACACTCTCCATCGCCTATTTGGGCACGGATCGATTATCACATAAATTGATTTTTCAGCATTTGCACATGTGATTATCACAGCAGGCAACTTGCTGCTCGAACATATTTCATAGCACCTGTGTTATGGCTTGGTTTGTAACCACGACTGATAACATCCAGAATCATGTCCAGGGCATTAACACACAGCCTTCTACTCATGAAGATATCACTGAGACCCTTCACACCATCTACTCTTTCCGATAAAACAAATATGCAAGCATTTTCTACTATGGGATTATCAAAGTCGGGATTCCAGTAAAGACTTTTCAGGTACATCCAGGGAAACTCAATTTCTTAATTCTCACATATGGGTTTTAGAGCATATTACAATTCCAACTTTCTCATGCAAGAAATAGCTCTGCGCCACATCACATGACAACAATGAATCTCAGCCAACAAACAATTTTAAAAAATGAGGAAAGAATGACAGAATTAGATGGATCGTTGTAGGAAGTGGTAAATGCTCTGTAAAAATTCAAATACTAACTGGTAGGGCCGGCCCTGTAGTGAAGCCCATGAGGCCACCATCTCATGCCCAAGAATTATAGGCGTCCAAAATAATTTGTTATATGTAAGGCCCAAAATACAAATATGCTTTTTTTTTAAAGTAAGTTAAGGGCCCAAAAAAAATTAAGGGCCCTAAACAAATAATTCAGGGCCCAAGAATGGAAACCCAATCTGATTTTTTAAGGGGAAAAAAAGACATTAAAAATTTAAAAACAAAAAATCCCAAATGAGTATTGAGTCATTGAGGCTAAACGAAGAACAACGGAGGAGAGGAGACTGAGTGTGAGTTGTTTGGGGCCTAGCACGCTGTGACCGCCGACCTACAACCTCTCCGCCAGTCCGAGTTCCAACCGCCGACTAGACGTTGGTAGCCGGCGCTGCTCGACCCGACCAAGCACGCTTGCACAGCTTCGAAGCTCCAAAGGGGTAAGTTCCTAACCCTAAATGGCTAAATCCTAATTTTTAAATTCCTTATGGAATAATTTATTTTTGTTTAATTTCTTTGGTTAAACAACATGAGATATTCAAATTGTTGCCGACTTGGTGTTGTTTACGTGGTAATTTTTAGTTTTACGGTAATTTTTAGTTTTATGTAATTTATTTTTTTTCATGTGCCCTTGGTCCTTACCTATGGTTAGTATTAATTTAGGCGTGTTTTTAGTTTTGTTTAGTTGGTGTAATGGTATTAATTAATTGAGATTTGAGCTTTTGTTTAGTAGTAGTTGTTGAGGATTGGATTTGGATGTTGAGGAGGATTGGATTATTTTGTTTAATGTATTGGGATCATTGGATGCTCATGCTATGAATTGAAATTAAAATCTTTGTAATAGAAATTTTGGATGCTTTTTAGTTTTGTGTAATAGGTAATTTGGTATGAATTGAGAGGTTTAGAGACATTTGTTTAATTTTTTTTTTGATTCAATGCTTTTATTTAATGTTTGTAGCACAATAGAATGAGAAAGAATTATATATTATGCCTCCAAAATATGAATCCGGATATCAAAAAAGGAAAAAGAAAGAAAGGGAAAAAGCTCTTATACAAAGTCAAGCGGGAGACCTTTATAAATATTATAGCAAGAGAATAAGAGAGACATAGCCACAAAAGAATGTGGAAATTGTAGTGAGCTAGTCAATTGAGGTAATTGTGGATCGGTTGGTCGAGAATGAGGAAACTAATGTAAAAGAGTTAGGAGAGAAAGAGGAAGAAGAAATAAAAGAACCAAATGGGAGTAAAGAAGGTTGCTTCAATTTAGATGACCTTGATGATCTCGGGAATTGGAAAAGTATTGATCACAAATTGAGAGATTATTAAGTTGGGAGGGGTCCAAAAAGAGTTGAAAGTGTTATGTTTCCCAAAGATGCCACAAAAAGACATTTTGACACTTCACATTTTAGCCGAATGGGCAAACATTTGATAGGAAATGGTTGGTATATTCAGTTTCTAAAGACAAAGTGTATTGTTTTTGTTGCAAGTTGTTTCCTATAGGAGACGCAGTGGCTAAAGTCGTCAATTGGCTAGTGATGGATATAAATATTGGCATAATTTGGGAAGAGCTCTTAAGAATCACGCTAAAAATCAAGAGCATTTAAGTTGTATGGGTCGTTGGGTTGATTTGGAAAGCAGACTTAGAAAAAATGCTACAATTGATAACAAATTGCAGGTATTGATGAATGAAGAAAAGGCCCACTAGAGAGAAGTATTCACTAGAATAATCTCGATTGTGACTACACTTGCTGAAAGCACACTGTCATTTCGAGGGGATAATGATACTCTTTATACTCTCGACAGCAGAACTATAAGGAGTTGAGGGCGAAGAAGTGAGTACTAAATGTACAACATGGATGTGAAATGGCAATGGTACAAAATACTGAAATTTCTGATGGTAAACAAAACATATTGGCGACAGCCAACAAGGCTTTGTGTTGCTTGTTACAGGGAAGTTAATTGGGCTAAAAAGGAGGCATTTAAATTTTAGGATGGTCAATCCTAAATTCCTAACCTAACTTTCAACACACAAAAAGATGCACTCACTGCACTTAGGGCACTTATTAGTAGTTATGTAGATCTACTGAAGTACATGATTTCAAGCAAAGTCATTAAAGATGTTGGCTTTATGGAGTTCATCACAAACTAAAAGTTCTTCCATCTTTTCTGTCAATGTCTGAGTATCCCACTGCATAAAGAAATTTAAACTCTTGAACTGAACAAAAAAAATATTAAGCTGAAGAACATGGAAATGATTTTTGCCCAAAAGCAAGCTAGACTCACATCATGTACTTGTTAGGGCACTTAACAACAAATCTGTAGTTAGGGAAATATATTGAAGTACCTGATTGGAAGCAAAATCACTAGTAATGTTGTCTTTATCAGAAGATGCAAGTTCATTTTCCCATCCTCGAGATGCCTGAAGAACCCACTGCAAAAAGAAATCTAGTCTTGAAATCTTGTACTGAATGGTGAATAAACAGAGAACAATAAACTGAAAAATATAAAAATGGTTTTCCCCACAAAGGTAAACCTCGTCTACCTGTCTATGGCACAACGCATAATGTTCTTTGAGTCTTTACATAAAATCCAAACTATTAAGTCATGTTCCCTGGAAACTGCAAATTCAACTTCTGTGCGAGTAACATTAGTTCTAATCATCTCAAAGATCTACCATCTGAAGGGCCAGAGATAATTGTTCTTTGGTTCCCCAAGTAACAAAGCCTCAAAGAATAAGAGTTCTTTGCTTATAATATCAGTGTCAAGCTCCTCCTGGAACTCACTGACAAGCCAAACTATGTTGAATGAAGCAAATTTGTTCATTGCATCAACAGATAAAGTCCGATCTATGAATTTAAGTTCACCTCTTTTAGCATCATGTCCAAGTGTCGGGACCAAAGATTTTCTACATGACCAGGCGTATTTGTTATATGTATCACCACCTAAAAAGCTTCTATGAATTTTAGCTCATCGCTTCTATAATCAGTTCCAAGCTCTCGAACAATGTTAAGTCTGTAGTGCCAGGGATGATAGTCATTCCGATTGCGAATCAAAAAGTTCTTTGCGAATTCAAGTTCCTTGTGTATGTCTTCAAGTACCTGGAAATTGACTCTATGAAGTTCGAGGCATGAAGGTTGGATCCTCAAATAAAATCTCCTTTGTGACTTCACGTTCTTGTGCTTGAGCTTTAGTTCCAAGCTTCTTGACAATCCATAGTTTATGATAGCTGAATATATATTGTATTAATTATAGTTTGTGTCCAAAGACAGAAAATTGAATCAAAAGCTTGAGAATTGAAGATGCGTGTTTAGGGCTCATAATTTTTAAACTACACTAGCCCTTGACCCCCTTTTCCTCCCATTTTATAGTCAAGAAGCCCACAATTTCTTACATTGCCTCATGCTCATTGCATTCTCATGTAAGCAATTATAATCCAATGAACTTCAACTGCATTCAAGGGGCTGGAAAGCTGAACAGTTATCAAAATAATGTGGAAATTGACGGGAAAGTATAACAGATATTAGAAGATATTCAGAGAGATACAGAACTGATTACTGAGAAGAGATTGAGAAGGAATCAGAAGTGAACCAGATATATGAAGTTGGACAGGTGACTAGAGCTGAGGCTGAGATTGCACAGCAGAGTAGTGGCAGATTTGAATGCCTTAAAGATTCAGGTATAGAAGAAGCATTACAGATAATGGTTGTTCCCAATCTACCAGAGCCACATCAGAACTGTATTACGAACCTGATGGTGGACTTTTCTGAATTTGGGATTGAGAAGGATGGAGAAGTAGAGACATATGGGGGTGTGAGATAGAGTGAGAATGATCTAGAGACCAAAAGTGCCAAAGAGCATGGATTTAAAACACCCCTAAAAGCCAAAAGAACGGGTAAAAATTCTAATTCTTAAAGATGAATTATAGTAAAATAAGGTTTTGGAATTGCAGAGGGATTGGTAACTCTACAACAAGGCTGAAAAAAATTAGTTATGGAGGAGCATCTCGGTTTGTTGATCTTAGCTGAACCTATTGTGGATGGAACCCAGATTCAAGATTATGCAAGAATGGTGGGTAGGAGTGAGCATTTTAAACCGAAAACTGCCAAAAACCGATGGACCAAACCGAACCGGACCGAATTGACCGGTTTTCATCGGTTTTCTGGTTCAGTTCGGTCGGTTTGGGAGGGAATTGAAGAAATTTGGTTCGGTTAGCGGTTTCGTGGATTTAAAGCCACAAAACCGAGTTAAACCGGCCGATCTAGGATTGATCCGTATCGAACCGCGAAAACCGGGCAAAGGGAACGGAGAGCTTGAATCAGACAGGTTTAAATTTTAAAGCAATTTTGTGGGACATTTTTTTCCACCACTAACATCCAATCCAATCCAATCCAAAGTCAAAAGTTAAAAATCTTTTCAGATCCAAATTTGCGTTTTTTCGAAGGCCAAACCTAGATTCCTACACATTTCAAAGCTCCATCCTATTGAATGCCAAACTCCATATTTCAAAGATGGCAATGACGGTTCCAGATCTCAAAAAAGGCAAGGACGACTCTAGATTTCAAAGAGCGCTAATCTTCAATAGATCGGAAGAGCTGAAAGAAGTACTGAAGAAGGTAAAAGGTGAATGAGATGTCACTCCAACCTTCGGAAGATTTACCGCCAGCTCCAATTTTATCATCCCGCCGTCTTTCTTCTTCTACCCTACTTGTATTGTCCCACCGCCGTCTTTTGCCTGCTAAACCGAAACCAGCCGACGCGAAACTGGTTTGGTCGGCATCGGTGGCAAGCCAGACACTGGCCGGCTTCGGTTTAAAATAATCTAAAACCGATGGCATCGGTTTGGTGTCGGTCTTGCCAGA
>CAVNYN010018206.1:715-10897 GCA_963692815.1 Nyctanthes arbor-tristis
CCCCCCCCCCCCCCCCCCCCCCCCCCCCCCCCCCCCCCCCCCCCCCCCCCCCCCCCCCCCCCCCCCCCCCGAGCGTAGTTTCTTTATGCGCAAATGAACAACAGTAAATGAACTGCTACAAGAACAAGAGTTGGGTAGTGGTACTGAAAATGGTGCTTTTTTCATTACATTGAATAGTAAAATACTACCTTGTCCCAAAAAAAATCCGTCTCAAAATATGATCTAATTTTCTTTTTAAAAAGTAATTAAAATATTATTCTTTTTATATGTCCTTCTTTAATGTGTATGGTTATCAAAAAAATAAAATTATTAAAGTGAAATAATTAATGAATCAAAGGTATAATAGATAATCAAAATATGGTCTAGTTTTCTTTTTTAAAAAGAGTTGAAATGTTACTTCTCTTATCATACATCATTTTTTAATGTGTATAGTTATCAAACAAATAGAATTATTTAAGTGAAATAATTAATGAATTAAAGGGTATAATAGAGAAATTATGCCAAAATGTACTTTTCCAATAATATTAAATAATTTTTTCTTAATCTGTCAAAGAGGGAATAGGACTATTTTTTTTAAATGGAGGTAGTATATATATAGTATTAGCTAATGTATGTACTGTGCGACATACGTATTAAGTTTCATTTTTAATTCAAATCCGTGTAGATATTGTTATACAGTTTGGATAATTGATAATACATGAAATGGAATATTGACAATAACATTGACAACAATTTGCTAAAAACCAACAATTGTATTCCCTAAAATATAATTTCACCAAATATAATTTCCTTTCCATCTTAATAACATATTTAAAAATAAATAAATAAAATAACATATTTTAAAAATAAAACTAATATACTTACAAAATAAATAAAATGATTTTGACCTCAGACTGTAATCAATATTTTTCGACAAAGACAATTAAAGTGAGACAAATGAGATGAGTCGTAATTCTTTTCTTAATTTTCTACTAAGCTGAAATCTATCAAATTCCCAACTCAAAAAAATGAAATTTAACTTATTTTCAAAAAAAAAATTAAATTTAACATCGTAAACTTGCATTTGAGATCCAAGTCAACAAGTAATAACAGTATTGCAAGTATTAGAAAAAGAGAAACAAGGGTATAAAACATTTGTAGTTGCACTAATTATCTATGAGCTTTGACAACACTGTTAATGAGTTCTATAGTAAGCATTACTTTTCCTACAATGTTCATATGGGGCCAGAATATCAACAAATTGGCATAATGATAGAAGATAAATGTCCAATAAAGTAACATCCATAAGTTGAAAGGATTGGAACTCCAAGATAAATGTTTCAAATAAAGGGAGAAACACCAAACTATGTAAAATGCAAGTAATTACCCTGATTGCAATAGCCAAATTTTGTTGCTCAGTTGCTTGTTCCACAAATGTAGGAGCTTCACAATGAAATGGCTTCCAAATGTTCAGTGACTTGGCCGGCTCTTCATTGGGAGAGTTTATTTCAAGCAAAAATGTAATGAAACTGAAAACTTTTCTATTCGCATATGAAAAGAATACCGGATGAACAAAGATGCTCACAATTGTGTTCTAGATCACATCAAGCTCATTATGCCACACCTCCCATTATCTTCAATTAAAAGGATTTGACTATGTGTTTGAATGAGACACGATCAAGCCTTTTCAAGCAATGATGACTAATGAATTTGAATTTTATGAATCTTGAATCCTCTTTGGCTAAAATAAGTAACATGATTTTTGAATACCTTTTTTGCTAAATCTAGCATGAAATGTTATGTGATTGATTAGTAAATATTTCCATCAAATAACACGCATGCAGAAACTATATGCATCAGATAACTATGTTAAAAAAATCTGCAATGATTAATTTTCTCCTTTTTACCGGTAGGCAGCAGGTCCCCAGATAGTTCAACATTTCTGCCCTAACAAAGAATATTGGAGCAAATCTAAACAATTCAGTAATAATTGGACCAAATCCTCAATCATTTCATACGAATAAAATTACTAATACAAATATCCACAATCGATGTCTGGATATTGTAACGAAATTTTCATCTTCATCAAAATCCTTACCACCAATATAAGGTATAATCTTTTTATACAACTCTATGATAAGCACTGCGATTTATGTGAGTGAGCCTGTGACTATGATAACACTAGAAAAAAGTGTGGTACTCCAGGAGTACTAAATTCAGTACTCCTGAACAATCAGGGATCTACATATGGATTCAAAGGCCTTGATTTGTTATTTAATTTGGGCCCTGAATCTCACATATGAGTTCCTAATTGGTCCATAGTACTGAGTGTTCAGTACTCCTGGAGTACTGGACTTTTTTCCGATAACACTAAAGTGATTATGGTCATATGCATAAAGCGTAACACAAATTCTCCAGCCTACAAAAAAATTTAAAAAATTAACAGCAACTCTGTATTCCTTCAAAATATGGACAATACAAAATTAGATTGCAATGCTAAACAAATCAGACCTAAAAGAGAAAAATCGCGCTGCTTAAGATTATTTCTATTATCATCACTATGCCGCCATATACTTGCAGCTCTGTAAATAAAGCTTCATACAGAAGGATCAGCAAATGCACATTCCATAAAATCAATTTAATTGAGAAGATCACATAGAGTGAAATCAGAAGTACTTGGTTTACATTCTAATTTGAAACTTAATAATCACATATTATATAAGCTAAAATAAGTATATTTGAACCAATGCATCAACTTAAATTGAAAACTAATCGAGCAAGTTGACCACAAAGTCGATACGGATCTTAACAAATTGAATACAAAGAAAGCTTCATATGGAAGGATCAAAAAATGCATGTTCCATGAAATCAATTTAATTGAAAACATGACATGGAGTCAAATCAGAACTATTTGCTTTACATTCCAATTTGTAACTTGATAATTCCGTAATATATAAGTTAAAATGAGCATATTTTGAACCAAAGCATCAGCTTAAAATTGGAAACTAAACTAGCAAGTTCCAACAAAATAAACTAAAAAACAAAAGTAATCATAAAGGAAAAGATAGTTTGTAATTGCATAAACAAGTGAAGCCATAAGATACATGGAGCGTCATCTAGAACAAAAAGAAACAAAATAAAGGATCAAAGTTATTTTGGTTTGATAGCAAAATAAGATGATAAAGATTTTTAATTGACATTAGTTGGCAGCTTGTTGTTCGTTGGAGATTCAGATTCTAGAAGTTGGAAGAGCAATCTTTTTGCTGTTTACGATGAGCTTAGAACTTTAGTGTGACTAAAGCTATCAGTTGATTTATGTACGACATGTTTGATAATTTCAGCTGTTGTGAGTGTCATATAGAACAAAATAAAGCAAAATGAAGGTACATTTTGGCGTGACTAGGGCTATTAGTTGATTTAGATATAACAATTTCAGCTATCGTGAGCGTCATATAGAATAAAAGGAAGCAAAATAAAGAGACCAAAGGTATTTTTGTTTGATAGCAAAATAAGATGATAAATTTTTTAATTGATCTGGCTTAGTAGCTTCTGTTTGGTTGGAGATTCAGATTCTGAAAGTTAGAAGACCAATTTTTTTTATTGTTGGTGATGAGCTTAGAACTTCAGCGTGACTGAAGCTATCACTTGATTCAGCTATGAGAGTTTCAACTGTTGTGTTGTTTTCTGTGTCTAATTGAGGTACAGAGTTCTGAAAGAAAACAGCTCCATATATGTAAGTTGGTGTAGATGATTTCCCATGTCGGGGTGGATTTTGCTTGACTCCATTTGCTTTGATATATAACACACATTCGTTATCCAAGCCATTCTAACATTTTCTTTAGATAGCTATTTTTACATTGAGTTTCCCTTCAATGAAGTTCTCCAATATAGAAAATGGTAAGTGATAATTATTAGTAAGTCTTATTAAAGCAAGTGAAGTCAAGCAAAATCCACCTGGACAAGGAAAAACCTTTATGTCATAGTCATCTACACCAACTTACAAATATGAAGTTGTTTCCTTTCAGAATTATGCACTTCAAATAGACATAGAAAACAACACAACGCCTAAAACACTCATACCTAAATCAAATGATAGTTTCAGTCACACTAAAGTTCTAAGCTCATCACCAACAACAAAAAGATTGCTCTTCTAACTTCCAGAATCTGAATCTCCAACCAAACATAAGCTACTAAGCAAGATTGATTAAAAATATTCATCATCTTATTTTGCTATCAATGGTCCCTTTATTTTGCTTCCTTTTATTCTATATGATGCTCACAATAGCTGAAATTGTCATACCTGAATCAAATGATAGCCTCAGTCGTGCTAAAAAGTACCTTTATTTTGCTTCTTTTTGTTCTACACTCACAATGGCTAAAATTATCATACATGTCATATATGAATCAACTGATAGCCTCAGTCATATTGAAGTTCTAAGCTCATCATCAATAGCAAAAAGATTGCTCTTCTAACTTCCAGAATCTTAATTTCTAATGAACGACAAACTACTGACCAACCTCATTTAAAAATAGGCATTATCTTATTTTGCTATCAAACTAGAATAACTTTCATCCTTTATTTTGCTTCCTTTTGTTCTATATGGTGCTCCATGTATCCTATGGTTTCACTTGTTTATGCAATTACAAACTACCGTTTCATTATGAATACTTTTGTTTTTTAGCTTATTTTGTTGGAAGTGGTTGGTTTAGTTTCCAATTTTAAGTTGAATCTTTGGTTCAAAATACGTTCATTTTAACTTATATATGTTATGTGATTATCAGGTTTCAAATTAGAATGTAAAGCAAGTAGTTCTTATTTGACTCCATGTGATGTTTTCAATTAAATTGATTTCATAGAACATACATTTGTTGATCCTTCCATGTGAAGCTTTCTTTGTATTCAATTTGGTATGATACATACTGCCTTTGTCGTCAACTTGCTCGCTAAGTTTCCAATTTTAAGTGGATGCTTTGGTTCAAAATATGCTTATTTTAGCTCATATATTATGTAATTATCAAGTTTCAAATTAGCATGTAAACTAAATAGTTCTGATTTCACTCCATGTGATCTTTTCAATTAAATTGATTTCACGGAATTTCCATGTGCATTTGTTGTTCCTTCCGTATGAAGCTTTTTTAGATGGCATAGTGATGATAATAGAAATTATCAAAGGGTTACCTGCTGTAGCGATTTAGACACAAGAAGGCACAAATTTTGCGTAGTATTTCACCGGACGGTGTCGACTAAGCGTTGGTGGAGATACGGCTCTTTTTCTAGTAAGAGTTTGTGCAGCTCAGTAGATAGGGATTTCTTGAGTAGATTAACGAAAAGACAAAAAGAGAAGAAACAAAGAATAACCTTAGAAGAGGAATGCCGATCTGCCGTTACATATAAGAGTAAAATGGTAGAAGGGGTAAAATATGAATTTGGTTGAGAAAAATTGGAGACAATTTGGTAAAATCATTGCACTAAAGAACACTAAACCTGGTAAGATTGTCCTATTCTCTCTTGGGTGAATTAGGGTTTCCGTCCCACGATTAGTGTGGCTTGAGTTTTTTTCCCTTTTTTAGTCTTATTTTTTGTTGTGTCTTTCATTTGCGGTCATCGTTATAGTTCTCTTTCTATGGATCATGATGAAACAAAATGTCTTTCTGAAAAATTGAAGTTAGATGATGAAGGCAAGGTTGTTCTTAATATTCCTCAAGGTGCGTGTGCTGAACGGATTGAGTCCATGCGGTTTATGCTTGTAGGGAAGATCATGGGCTCAAAACCAGTTAATAAGGATGGTTTGGAGAGGGTTTTGCGCAATATCTGGCAAGTTTCACGTCCATTCCTAATTAAGCAGAAGGGTGCTGCGAATATTTTTCTCTTCCAATTAGGGTCGGTCTTGGACAAACGGCTGTCATGCTTGGGGGTCCCTGGTTGTGTAACAACCAAGTTCTATCGCTTCAAAACCCATCGGTTAATAGGGCTTAATTAGGCATCAATTACATGAATGCGAAGTGGTGGAACAGGAGATGTTAGGTGAGAGGCTTATAGTTACGGTGATTGGCTTCGCGTCATGCAACCTTTGAGGCGATAGGTGATGGGTGTTAGTACTAGCAGGGTTTCAACTGAGGAGAAAGGGGCCAGCAGAGTGTAAGAAAAGCAGCTATCCGGAATGAGGATGGGCAATCTACGAATCAGAGAAATGGAGGTGAGGGAGCCGATGTGGAGAGGGAGACTGGGAGTAGAGCGGGGCAGGACAAAAATAAAGGAAAGGAGATTGTAAACTCAGTCTCAAGTGAAGCTACGAATGAGGATGCGAATGTGGAGTATTTATGTGGCTTGAAGGATGTTAGAGTGGTTGGGGTTGATATTGGGAAACCAATGGGGATAATGCTAGAGGTGGAGGGGATGGGACGTGCCAAGAGAGTAGCAGGAAGAGGGCGAAGGACATTGGTGGAACAAGGAAAGGGAAAGGCAGGAAGGAAATCTTGGAAACAGAAACAAAGGATTGGGGTTGGAAAACTTGGAGGATCGCCAATGAAGCAATTGATTGGAACGGGAGCTACGAAGGGGGGAAACCGGGGAAGAACAAATCCTGTTAGCAAGAGGAAAGGGACCAATGACTTAGGGGATAGAGATGTTCGATGCAAGACGGGAAAACTGGGGCTGGAGGAAGTGTAGGGCGGTGCTAGGGTTGATGAGGCTGTGATGATGGAATCTACCAATGAAGCGGCGAGTCCTGCAGCGCAGGACCACCGATCACAATGAATTTTCTCAGTTGGAATGCCCGAGGTCTGGAGAACCCTGGCACATTCTCATTCTTACGGACCATATTCATTCCCCTAGCTTGGTTTTTCTGTCTGACACTAGGCTATCTGGTGCAAGGGTAGAATGGGTACGGGTACAGTTAGGATTCCAATCTAGTTTGTTAGTGGAGAGTCGGGGTCAAAGCGGTGGTTTGATTATGTTGTGGTTTAAGGAGCTAGATGTGAGGATAAGATCTTATTTGGTATGCCATATTGATGCTACTATCAGAGGAGAAGATGGGTTGACATGGAGAGTTACGGGTTTTTATAGGAACCTGAGACTTGATGATCATGTTATCTCTTAGGGGCTACTTAGAAGACTGTAAGACCATATGAAACACCCATGGGTGTGCCTAGGGGATTTTAATGAGACCACTTACGATCATGAAACTGTTGGGAGTGATACACAGCCACTTGGAGCTATGGAGCAGTTCCAGAAGGTTCTTAATAAATGTGGATTGATTGATGTGGGGTTCAGAGTAGCTACAATGACATGGAACAATGGATGCAAGGGCACGGCAAATATATAAACTAGACCTGATCATGCCATTTGTAATGAGGAGTGGTGAGAAATTTTCCCATAGGCTATTGTTGAACACTTGGCTTTCTTGATATCAAATCATCGACCAATTATATTGTGCATGGAAGGGAGGTTGACACAAAGGGAGTGTCACCTGAGAGAGAGGGCCTTTCGTTATGAGCCGTATTGGGCCAGGGAGGAGTGGTATGAAGAGGTTATGAACTAGTTGGTTGGGGAGTTGGACGGGAATGAGGCAGTGGCTAATCCGTTCGAACATGTTAAGAAAGGCTAAATGTGTATAGAGAGAACTTGAAGGCATGGGGAGAAACCAGATTCGGGAATATGGATAGGAAATTGACAGGTGTGGAAAAAGAGCGAGACAAGTTATTGAGCTATTCTAGGCTGGGAGAGTACATGGATGATATTCGAGGTTTAAAGGCAAAGGTAGAAGCAATACAGAGATGAAAAGAGAGTCATTGGAGGCAACGAGCCTGAATTGATTGGCTTAGAGATGGAGATATGAATAAAAAGTTTTTCCACACAAAAGCTACTGAGAGAAAACGAAAGAATACCATCACTACGCTAAGAAGTGAGGATGGCGTTTGGATCAGAGATGAGGATCAACTAGTGTCTCATATTGAAGATTTTTATAGTAACTTATTCACTAGCGAGGCACCAACCCAAGAGGATATTGATGACGGGACGACAGGTATTCGACACATCCTATCTGAGGAGGACACTAGGATTTTGATGGAACCTTTTACAGAGAAGGATATGTGGGAGCCTTTATTTGGCATGGGACCACACAAAGCCCCAGGGCTTGATGGTTTCCATGTAGTATTTTACCAGACACATTGGGAGGAACTAAAAGGTTCCATTGTCCCTTCTTGTTTAAATGTTTTGAATAATGGTAGATCGGTTGAATAGATAAATAGAACTATGATTGTATCAATCTCCAAAACCCTGAATTAGTTTCTCATTTTAGGCCTATTGCTCTTTGTAATGTGCTTTATAAAATTATCTCAAAGTGCTTGGCAAATAAGCTTAAACAGGTCCTGTCACCATTGATTTCAAGGACTCAAAGTGCTTTTGTCCTGGGCAGATTAATCATTAACAACGCTATTGTGGCTTTCGAAATTCTCTACTCAATGGGGAAGCGGAATAATGGTAACAAGGGATTCCTTACTCTAAAACTTGATATGAGCAAGGCATATGACTGGTTAGAGTGGAACTTTGTGGCTACTGTGATGAGGTGGTTAGGCTTTCCCCAGGGTTGGATCAATGTTGTCTTGGACTGTATCTCTACCCCTGAGTATATGTTCACCTTTAATGGCAGTTACCAGGGACAAGTTAACCCACAAAGGGGATTGAGACAGGGCCACCCTCTTTCTCCATACTTATTTATCTTATGTGTGGAAGCGTTCTCAGGGTTAATTTCTATGGCAGAGGAGCAGGGAAGGCTTAAGGGGATGAAGTGCACTCGATCAGGACCCAGTTTCAGTCATCTTTTATTTACAGTTGACTCGATTAATTTTACCCGAGCCACAAACAAGGATGTGGCGTGTATACTTGAGCTTCTGGACATATATGGGTGAGCATCGGGGTCAAAGAGTGAATATGGAGAAAACATCTATAACATTCACACCCAATGTCAAGCAAGAGCATCAGAGAACAATTGGGGATTTGTTGAGGGTGGATGTTCTTTGCCAACCTGACCAGTATCTAGGGTTATCGATAGTGGTTGGAAAGAATAAACAGAGTACATTTGCAGGTCTGAAGAAGAAAGTATGAGAGCGGATTCAGTCCTGGAAGGGAAATCATGATACAGGTGATTCTAGAGGCAAGACCAACCTACATAATGAGCTTGTTCCGCATAACAAACCAACTTTGTGACGAGATCCGTAGTATCATAATGAGGTTTTGGTGGGGGTAAGAAAAAAAGAGAGGAAAATGACGTGGATAATGTAGAGCTCACTGTGCAAGGCCAAGAAAGAGGATGGAATTGGTTTCGTGATATGAAAAATTTTAATCAAAGCTTAGTAGCAAAACAGGTATAGAGATTAGTTGTAAACCCAAATTCTTTGGCAGGCAGTATTTTGAAAAACAAATATTACCCATCATCAAGCATTCTTGAGGCAGAGGCTAAACCGGGATGCTTCCATCTTTGGCAAAGCTTTATGTGGGGACACGAGGTTATCAAGAAGAGTGCTAGATGGCAGATTGGCGATATTAAAAGAGTGGCTATTTGGGATGACTGTTGGCTCGACCGGAACCCAGCCATGCGGCCACTCATGCCGCGGGTAAAGGAGCTACGCTGGGTGAGTAAATTATTTTTAGAACAATGCGTATGGGATACGGTGTTGAGTGAAAGTATTTTCCGGCCAATTGATCAACATCAGATTTTTGCAATCAAAAACTTTCAACATCAGATTTTTGCAATCCCTATTAGAAACGTGAACCAAGAGGATTGCCTTATATGGAGGGGCATCGAGAAATGGGAGTATTCGGTGCGAAGTGGCTACCATCTTATGGCGGATAAGGTGCAAAGAATGGGCAAGGGAGGCAGTTTAGGTCATAATCGAGATTGGAGTTAATCGAGATTGGAGTAAGATATGGTGGCTGAATATTCTTCCACGTTCGAAACATTTTATTTGGAAATTGATGAAGGGAGCTATTCCCACCAATTATAATTTGAAACGCAGGAGATTGGCAGCCAAACTAAGATGTCCACGGTACGGAGCAAATGAGACAGATGCCCACTTGTTTGTTCAATATGAGTGGGTGAAGAGCTATAGAAAGACGTTGGTCGATGGGAATTCATCTGAGAAGCAAAGTGTATGAGAGTGAGCTTGTGTTTGGGGATTTCTTATGGAATCTACATTCCCTAG